>SZWC01002426.1:55166-72779 GCA_023375785.1 Penium margaritaceum
TCACACCATCCTGTGTCAATCACACCATCCTGTGTCAGTCACACCATCCTGTGTCAATCACACCATCCTGTGTCAGTCACACCATCCTATGTCAGTCACACCATCCTGTGTCAGTCACACCATCCTATGTCAGCCACACCATCCTATGTCAGTCACACCATCCTGTGTCAGTCACACCATCCTGTGTCAATCACACCATCCTGTGTCAGTCACACAATCCTATGTCAATCACACCATCCTGTGTCAGTCACACCATCCTGTGTCAATCACACCATCCTGTCTCAGTCACACCATCCTGTGTCAGTCACACCATCCTGTGTCAGTCACACCATCCTGTGTCAGTCACACCATCCTGTGTCAATCACACCATCCTGTGTCAGTCACACCATCCTGTGTCAGTCACACCATCCTGTGTCAGTCACACCATCCTGTGTCAGTCACACCATCCTGTGTCAATCACACCATCCTGTGTCAGTCACACCATCCTGTGTCAGTCACACCATCCTGTGTCAGTCACACAATCCTGTGTCAATCACACCATCCTATGTCAATCACACCATCCTGTGTCAGTCACACCATCCTGTGTCAGTCACACCATCCTGTGTCAGTCACACCATCCTGTGTCAATCACACCATCCTGTGTCAATCACACCATCCTGTGTCAATCACACCATCCTGTGGCCCTTACAGTAGCCTCTGCCACAAGACGAGCTGAACCAGCTCCCCTCCCCTACCTGCCCTCCCTTCCCTCCCTCCCCTCCCTGCCCTCCCTCCCCTCCCTTCCCTCCCTGCCCTCCCTGCCCTCCCTGCCTCTTGACTGTGCAGAATGTAGCCCCTCTCCACCTCCATGTCGCACCCAGTGAGCCGCCCCTCACCCCACCCCTTCCAGCCTCCATGTCCTCGACAATCTCCGGTCCCTGCTTCCCCTCCTTCGCCTCCCTTCAACTCTTCCTTCGACTCACGGAACAATCTTCTACCCCTTTGCCGTAGACAGCCACTTACGGGACGTCCCAAAGCAGTCGCGAAGATGCAGTAGCTGCCGCCGCCTCCCACCAGGCTCCACCGCTATCTGATCCATCTGCCCCTGCTGCTACTGCTGCTGTTGCCAGTGATGCGTGCTGCTGCTTCTGTAGATCCTGCTGATGATGCTGCCGCCGGCGCCGCCGCCGCCGCCGCCGCCGCAGCCGCTGCTTCCGTTGCCAGTGCAGCAGCTGCTACCGTCGCCGCCGCCGCCGCCGCCGCCGCCGCTGCTGCTGCTGCTGCTGCTGCTGCTCCTGCTGCTGCTGCTGCTTTTGCCACTGCTGCAAAAGACTACGAAAGCAGCACTGATCCACGCAGGGTGCCCTGATGCGCGCGAACTAAATCCAAATCTGACCGACAAATTTCTACTGTGCACGTGTTTCACAAACTCCTATTCAACTTCAACTCCCTTGGTACACGGCAACCAAAGGGTCTGCAGAAAATCCAAGGAGCACTACCCATTCATGAAATGAAAAGGCCCAGCCTGGGTCATATCTTTCCAGGAATGGGCAAATGTATCGGAAAGCCCAAACTCGGATCTGGCCAGCAAAACATGGTTGAAGATGATCACACAATTCTACCTTCCATCGATATGAGATTCATCCGTTTCACCTAGATGGGGAATTTCATACGGATTGTTTTTCCGATAACATGATACCCTCATCAAAAGGTGTAGTGTGTGGTTATCATACTCTCTCAAAATAGAAAGATAAAACATTTATTTCAATGCACAAATGATCCTCATTTGTCAACTTCAAGGAGAAGAAATGTGTTAATCAACAAACACAAGGTAAATTATTTCAAATCTTCAAAACAAATGTTTTTCGCGGATGTAGTATTCTTATTTGAACATGTTGTAGATCACAAAAAAGGCCTTATTGAATGATCATTCCATGATCTTAAAATAATAAGATACACATTTCTCATCCTTGTCAATCCCTTCATTAGGCACAAATAATCTTGAAGAATAGAATTTCATGAGAAAAAGAATAAAAATGCAAATATCATAAAAACGTGTCAAAAATAAAATAATGCCTCACTTACCCTGCAACTTCTCAACTTTTATTATTTATTTAGAATATCTATCAACAAAAAATAATGATTTAAACAATAATGAAGAAGAATAATGATGTGTAGACTGATATCAAGTTACGACTACAACAAGTGTTTCCTAGTCACTTAATACTAAATATACAAAGTTTATCACTTACCTTAATGTTATTGTGTCAATGATCTCATGGGAGAGGATGATTTTCATCAACTATCTTCTATATTTTTTTCATTAACCCATTTCCCATCAATGAATTCTTGTAAAATTAATTCATTTTCTTTAACAATTTTTTTCAATTCATTATTGTTTTTTGTGCTTTGATAAACTTTATCCATTCATAAAAAGAGGATATATCTCTTCATTAGAACTATAACGTGTTGTGTCTCCAGCTCCTGCTTTGAAGTCATTGTCAGAGTTCACAAAATGGCGTTCTAAGTCCATGTCAAAGGTTTACCCCCTTCGCACAACTCAGGGGCAATCGTCATCAATGACCCAGAGCAGGGAGACTCGAATATTTTGAGTCTCCGGACGCCCATATCCATTTTTAACCAAGCTCTGGTTTTGGTACCCAAACCAAGGGTTTTAACCTCAAACTCGTGTGTTCGCACGAGTTATTCCGTTTATTTTATGTCAAAATTTGTCGAGAACAAACTTCGATTTACGTTTTATTGTTCTGGTGCAAAATCGTTGCGTGCGAGGCACGATTGCGATTTTGCGCCAGCTCTCTCTCGACCTCACCCTCGCTACCCCCATCCCTTCTCCTCGCTTGCTCATTTTGTAAGGAGGGCGACGGGGGGCGAGGGCACGAGGCCACGAGGCCTCGCCCTCGAGGCCCTCATGGCCTCTCAGCCGCCGATCGAGCAGAGGCCGCGATCGGCGGCTGGCGGCTGGCCGGCCGTTGGCCAGGCGGTCACTTGGCCAGCCGCCAGCCGTCCAACCGGCCGACAGCGAGCTAGCCAATGGCCAGCAAAGTGCTGGCCGCCGGCCAGCCCTTATTGACGCGAGGTGTGGTGCGCAACCACCCCTCGCTTCAACGAGGAGGGAGGGCCGAACCGGCCCTCCCGCTACATTCCTCCCCGCTTATCATGAACCGTCCCGATTCATGAACAACAAGTAGGATTGTCACTCAGTGAGTCATCAGCATTCTGAAAGAAAATTAAAAAGTTAAATCACCAGCTAGACATGAACAGATGCATGGTACTCAGACCTAAGCTGCAGCATGTAGGTCAGCACGGCTAGCGGCCTTCCCCCTTTAGGCTGGAGCGTCCACGCGACCACCATGTTGGGCATCCCCAACCTCCTATGGTCGATCTCCAAGAATGTTGCCCTCTGCGAATGTTGTTCACTTTTTCCGCTTTCAGCTGGTACCTCCTGCCACGCTTTCATCTATGCGAGCTGCAAGCTCGCTCTAGTACTCCTTGACCACCCCTGTGGGCAACCGAGATTCAGGCTCCCATGAATTTTGTTCAGGTCCACAACCGGCCCAATGAACGAGGTACTCCCTGACAACGTGCTACCAAAGAGTACGCTCTCGATGCTAGAGAAGGCGAAGGACCTCGTATTAGTCGTTAGTAGCCAAGACCACTGGCGCTGGCTGAACAGTTCCTTCTGTTGTGTATCGAGCTAGCAGGCTCACATGAAACACGTCAAGTATCATCATACTCAGCAAAAGTAGCAATCGGTATGCCACTCGCCCAATGCGTGCCATAATGGGAAACGGCCCAATCCACTTCGGTAGACGTTTTCTTACCCCTGGCGACTTCAGCCAAAGGTTTTTAGTGCTAAGCAATACTTTTTCACCAAAGTCAAACGCGACTTCCCGGCGACCTTTGTCGGCATATGCCTTTTGTTGCTGCCGAGCTGCTTGAAGGTGACCCTTTGCCTCCTGTAAAAAGGAGTCGATGGGCTCGGCAAAGGCTTGAGTGGAAGGAACCTTCCCTCCTATTCTCCCATTCTTCACCAATGAAGAGGGTACCACTAGATGTCGACCACTGTTCAACACAAACGGTGTCAACTATGTTGACTCGTTCACCAAGTTGTTCACTGCAAACTCTGCCGGTTCTAGGAATCCGTCCCAATCATGCATGGCAGGGTCCATGTACATACGTAGCATCTACTCCAGAGTACGATTCATGCGCTCTGTTTGTCCGTCCGTTTGAGGGTAAAACTGTGTCAACATTTACGACTCAGTGCCAAAGTATTCATGCATCTTTTGCCAGAACTTGCTAGCAAGTTTTCGATCTCGATTGGAGATAATGCGTAATGGAAAGTCGTGGCACTTTACGACACCCTCAAAGAAGAGACGAGCAGTCTTCTTTGCATTCACGTCAATGGTTGTAGGAATGAAGTGTGTCATCTTCGTCAAAAGATCCACAACCACCACTATTGCATCATGGCCACAGGCCGTGTCCGGAAGACCAGTAATGAAGTCCATGCTGATGCACTCCCATGGAGTCCCACGAATGGGAAGCTACTGGAGGAGTCCAGCAGGCTTCATGTTACTAGCCTTATTTCGAAGACATGGGTCACATGTCATGCAATACTTACGGGCATCAACACTCCACCTCACAACCAATAGTGGTCCGAGAGTGCATGTCCGGTCTTTCGGGTTCACACATGACCTGCGACCGGCGGGTCCTGGAACTGGGAGATAACCTTTGCTCGAAGGTCTCCCGAGATTGGCACAACAACTTGTTCTCTGTGCCAAAAGATTCTTGCGGTCTCCTTCAAACCATACGTGTCCAGATTTTGAGAGTCTTGAAACTAATAATCCACATAGTATCCCATCCAGATCCTGTTTACAAAAGCGTTGTAATGGATAATATCTCGTGGTGGTTGCTATAGAGGTGTAGGCGGATCTAGTGGTTGTACTATTGTTGTTACAATGGCCATAACACACCCACTGACCTTGGTGGTTGCTTTAATTTCCACAGGTTGTCGGCATAGTGGATCGGCCATATTGATGCGTCCACGCCGATATTCCCATGTGAACGAGAATCGACTCAAACATTTGCTCCAATGCGCCTGTCGTCTTGATAGGTTCGTTTGCGTTTGGAAAAACACTAATGGATTATGGTCGGTCACAACCGTCACACCCCCTTCAGCACCCTCGAGGTAACAACGCCACATCTTAAAAGCGTGTAATACCGCAAGGAGCTCTTCATCCCCAGTCGTGTACCGCGTTGCTGCAAGAATGAGCATCCGGCTCTCATATGCAACTGGGTGACCTTTTTGCATGAGGAAGGCTATGATTCCTACTATCGACACATCACATCGATCCTCCCACGATTGCAATGGATCTAGAAAAGCTAGGACGGGTGCCCTAAATAGGAGTTCTTTAACCTTGAGAAAAACGTTCTTGCAATGAGGTGTCCATTCTCAACGCACATCGTTTCGCATGAGCCTGGTTAGCGGTGGTTTTAGGGTCGAATACCCTTGCATAAATCGTTGAAAGTTGTTTACAAGACCAAGAAAAGACCGTATCTGCCCAACATTCTTGGGACGTGGCCACTCCACAACGGCTTGGACCTTCCGTGGGTTGACATAGATATCTTCCTGGCCGACAATTTATCCCAGGAATTCGAGTTCATCTTGTGTAAACTTGCACTTGCTCACTTTCGCATAGAACTTCTCTTCCCGTAGGATTGCGAGAACTTTGCGCAGATGTTCTATGTGCTCTTCTATTGATTTTGAGAAAACCAAGATGTCGTCCAGGTATAGCAAGACAAATAATCCGAGTTACTTGCCAAACGTTTGGTTCATTTCTCATTGAAAGGTTACCCGGGCATTCGTAAGCCTGAAGCATAACACTCAGAACTGATAATGTCCCATGTGCATTAGAAACGCGGTTTTGGGCACATCATCTTTCGTGATGCGGATTTAATGGTACCCTTGAGACAAATCCAAGGACGAAAACACTTTTGGGCCTTGGAATTGGTCAAAATGGTCCTCAATCCGCGGTAAGGGGAATCTGTTTTTCACCGTCAGCTTGTTCAACGACTGTTAATCCATGACATGCGTAAACCATTGTCTTTTTTGTTCACAGAAAGGATTGGATCACCGTACGGCGAGCTACTGGGCTCAATCCGCCCCTTTCCAAGGAACACTTTGATTTGGCTTTTGGTCTTTTGCCTTTCTGCTGGACTAAGGTGATGCATGGGTCTGAACAGAGGAGTCGCCTCCGGTTGCAATGGAATCGTGTGGCCCATGTGTCTTTCTGGTGGAAGCCCAGCCCGTGGGTCTTAGAATACATTTGAGAACTCTGCCAATAGAGTCTTGATCTCTTATGGCGTATCTTCCTCCACGTCGTCCTCCACTTTTTGTAGCTGAGGAAAGACGTATCGACAACCTTGTCGCATAAGTCCCTTAACCTACATTGCAGAAAAACTGGCATGGACTTTGAGTCGGGTCGGTGATATTTCTGGACTCAAAATCAACGTAAAGCGGCATTGTTCTTTTCGGAGGATCAAACGCTTTGATTTAAAGCATATGAGAGCCTTATTGTCACGGAGCCAGGGATCGCCTAGCACCATGTCAAACGGGTCAAGTAGGTTGAGTACCTTCAACGTGACACTCTATGTGTACCCTTGAATACAAATCTTTACTTTACAAGTACCGATCACAGGTATTGTACGGTTGTCACCGACAACAACTACGTCATTCGATGGCTCGTACTTCAGGCCAACTTATTGGGTGAAGCCAAGGCTAATAAAATATTCGTTCCCTCTAGTGTCAGCCAGTACGCTCACAGGAGCACCAGCTAGGTGTCCTTTGAACTGCGTCGTCGTGTAGCCTCCACTCTTCCCAGTGAATACACACGACGACATTAAGCCAAGTTTGTGATAAACACAGAATCTGTACAACGGGCGTCACAACTCCCATCATTTGCCCACTTGAGTACACATCTTATGGGCATGAGTAAATTCGGCTAGCACCTTCCAGTCTTTTAATTTGACTGGGTCGAAATCGTCAACTAAAGGTACCACAAACGTGATCGAAATCATTGCTTTGAAGGCGTTTGCTTCAATCACTGTGTCACACAACTCTTGCATAGTGGTCGGTGTCACCACCAAATCAAGAGGAGAAAAGACAAAAAAAAAAATTGAACTTGTCAAAAACTCACATTGTTTAACATCCTTCTTTGAAAACATGAACCAACACTCGTGATATAATTTTACACCTAAGTGGTCCCCACTGACGTCACTCACGGGTGAGGAAAACCCTCCCCACGACCCTCTCCGTTACCACTTCCGGGCCCATTGCCGCGATCACGACCCTATCCACGGCCCTGTCTGCGGCCTCCTGCTACACCATCCCCACGAGGTGCTACTACTGCAACTAACGCCGCGGCCTCTTGTCCACCCCCAGTAGCCTAAGGGCACTGAGCCCTAAAATGGCCCAACTGCATGCAGTTGTGGCATAGCCCTTTGCGGAAGGATGGGTTGCAACTCTCACGCGCTGCCTGTAGCTCATCATTCTCGCGGCTGCGCTTGCTGTTGGGGCCCTTGTATCCACCAGCCTTCTTGGCTGGAGGGTTTGCAGGTTGCTTGCCCTTGGCCCCGCCTCGCTGTCCAGCTGACCCACCAACCCCTACATCGTCCATGTACATGTCGCGACCTTGTTGTGTACGCGCGTTCGGCACTGCATCAGAGTATTAGTTCGGGTTTGCTGAATACACTTCGCTCATGTAGTCGCGCAACGCCCTCCAACTTGTCCAAGCTTGGCTGGTGGCAGTTGTGGTGGTCTTGTCCTTTAGCTTCTCGCTGTCGAGACCATCACGCAAGTACTCTAGCAGAATGCACTTTGGGTACTTGAAGGTCTGAGTCCCAACGCCCTCGGTGAAGCTTTCGGCTTCTTCCATGAGTACGACAAACCCGCTTTAGTAGGTTTTGAGCAAGCTACCCAGCTGTCTGAAGTCCTTGATCTTGTGGAAGACGCACTGCGCTTCCTCACGTTGGGTGCACTTCTTACGCATGATCGCGCAGAAGGCCTCCTAGGGCATGGGCTGCCACTCGAGATGCGAGTGCTGCGCAATCCACTCCTTGACCACATACTTGAAGAGTTAGTCTTCAAGCCACATCGTGGCAAGGTTGCCCCACTGGCAAAGTGGAGCCTTGTGGACACGTACGAAGCGCTCGATGCTGTTGAGCCTGTCGGTCAGCTTCACATCCTTCCGAAACATCTCCACACTATGGAGGAAGGGCGTGGTTATGACCGACCCCGAAGTCGTCGAGGTAGGCAAGTCGTCCCTGCCACCGACGAAGGCATCCGCTGCTACGATACACTACGCTGGCTGTTACATCCGCACCTGAGTCACGCTCTACAACGCCTTCTTGAGGTCGTTTCATCGGCGGCTTGCCTCATGGGCGGCGAAGCGCTATAGCTAGCGATCACGGTCATGCTCTGCTTGATGTGGGCTACCACGCTAGCGAATGCGAAATTGAGAACTGATGTCGTCAGGGCATCGGTGATAGCCTCCAAGGCCTCGCGTTGTCCGTGCACCCGTACCCACTGCAAGAGGGTATGGTTCGCGTACACGCCTCCAAGGAATGCAACCTTTCGGAGGAGAGTGTCATTGGCGATGACGCTTGAGTGGGCGCTGCCTTACCCTATTACGGCCGCATCGCAAGAAGGAGGGTCCGCCCTCATTTCATCGAGTGGTGCCGTATCTCCACAATCGATGGTGATCTTGAGTCGGCCTCCGGCCTCGGCAGCAAACTCCGCAAGCCTACAACAGTCATTGCGAATTGCCTTCACGGCGACGTCGTCTGGCTTGTTCTCACAGGAACTTCTTGTGTGGCTGCTTTTAGTGCCCTTGCTGCCCTCGACAATCTTGTTGTCGTCGGCAGCTTCACACGATGCTACGGGCGTCTTGCCCTTCTCGAGCAATCGCCTCGAGTTCGTCGCGATGATGGCGATGGTTGCCATCGTCGTCGCCTTCGCCATAGTCGGCGTCATGCTCTTCATCGAGGTACCCCCCTGGGAGATCCTCCCCCATTACGTCGGTCGTTGCGTGGGGGTCGCCCACGGGCACGTCGACGTGCTTGTCGAGCACCTTTTTGGCCTCCGCACGCTTCTTGGTATCACTGAACTGCGTTGGTTGCCTTCAGTGGTACGGTTGCCCTTGGCGGTACGGCTCCCTTTGGGTTGGCAACCGTGCTCGCAGCGGCGGCTCCCAAAATTTGGAGTCAACCGAGAACTCGTGGTGAGGCCGTCACCACCTTGCCCTTGTTTGTCTTCGACGGCCTGACACTTGCCATTTCGTCGTTCGTGCAACTAGCACGTGAAGGTCGTTGTGAGGATCACCCCACAACTTAAAGGAGGAATCGCCTCCTACAATCTAGCTCTCACGATTGTTGAGGGAATTTCAATTTAAATTTCTTTTTTCCTAGGCCGCTACGTTGGCAAAAGGTCGTGGGTTTAGAAACTAATCCTCCTAAGCCATGACTCACGGCACTAGGTAGCAACTAGGATCTAGGAAAAAAAAAATCACCAATACAAGGGAGTAACTAGAAGTGTGAGTACCACTCACAAAACAAGGAAAAAGAGCAAGAACACAAGTGAGTATAAAGTCAAGAGCAAAAAGACTGCTTTTCTTCTTGTCCTCTTGTCTTCTTGTCTTTTGGTCTTCTTGGTCTCTTCTTGCGTCTTCTTGGCATGTCTCGCGCCCCTTGGTTGCATCCTCCTTGAGCCGGCGGCATTAGGGGAGCCTCCAAAAGTCATCAAGGTGTCACCCTCGTTTTTTGGGTGCTCTCAGGCCGTGAGAGTCCCTGAGCTTGGGCAGGGGTGCTGTCCCAATTTCTGGATGAAGGGATTTTAAAGGAGCCTTGACAATGGGGAGGATTTTGTGGTTTTTTAGGATGGGAACTCCCCACCCCATCCCACAAAAATCCTTCTAGCCCTCTACAAGTGAAAATAGGCTAGAAAGAAGAGTCTACAACAAGTACATTTTTTCTTCAAGCTCTCTAACGTACTTTACGACGCTTCAATCTATGGATTGTAGATGTCGTACTCACTTCTGGCATTTTTGTTGCTGCTTGCAACTACCGACGGCGTTTTATATGTGACGTGGCCGTCGTTTCCGTCAAACCTGTTGATGTTTGTGGGGTGCAACAAGGGTTAGCTTCCTTCCTGCTGGGACCGTTGTGCTTGGAGAGCAACCACACAAAGAGTAGAAAGCTGGAACTAGAAGAATGCTGGGACTGAATGACTGTAATTCATCACAACTATAGTACAGGAAATAGTACAGCAAACACAACTCAGCTAGAGACTAACTCTGGACTCTCACGCCTACACACAGCTCCTGGCCCACAGGTGGGCAACGCTTAACAAGACAGCTCAAACTAGGAAGCTTGAGTCTTGGGCGTAGTCTGGCCACCACTTCTAGGTAGTCAAGCCTTCACGTAGTCATGGGCGTCCTCCTGCCCAGGCTGGCAGACTACTGCCAGGCTTACTGGGGTCTTCAGAAGAGTGTCTGCATAGCCTTGGCCTCAAGTGATGTCTAGAACTGGTGGAGGCTGCTGTGGTAGGCTGCAGGCGGAAAGCTTGGTGATGACTGAGTTGTTGAATGAAGACTGCCAGGCTGGCCACCTTTCATAGCACACTGCTGGCAAGTTGACAGCTGTCCAGGCTGATGGAAGCTTCCGACTGCAGGTGGGAAGATTCCTAGCCTGGGAATCTTCTTGTAGGCAGTAGCCCCCCAAGTACCTCCTGCTGTTGAGTCGTGCATGACGATGTTGAAGCAAAGCGGTCACCGCTTCTGGCTTTGCATGTGGCTGATGACTCATGTATGCATGCTGTAACACTGTGATGTATCACGCATGCATGCATTGATGCAGAGCGGTCCCCACTCTGGGCCTTGCATGCTGCTACTGAGTCGCGCTAATGTAGTAGCTGATGTAGGGCGGTCCACACTGCCCAGTCAGGTGTAGCCCCATCCTGACTGGACCTAGCCCAAAACCCAGCAGTGCGTAGTCGCACTGCACAGCTGCTGACTCGTCTGGGTCAGCACGCATGCACAGCCCTATTGTGCATGCAGCACACAGTATTTTACAGATCTAGGGTCCATTCCCCCCATGGACCTAGATGCCAGAATTGAATCTCGCCTGTACAAGCGGAGAAAATCTCCGCCGTTGAACCCGGGAATTTTTTAGAGAAAATTCCCTAACTTCTTACAAGCTCCTCCGATTCTGAAACCGACTACGCCAGCTCGACCAAAAAAATAGGCGCAGTAATCGTCACCTCCAACAAAACCCTTAGTTGCAAGGGTCGTCTGGCTCTGAGAACCACTATAACGTGTCGTGCCACAAGCTCTTGCTCTGAATTCATCGTCGGAGTTCGCAGAATGGCGTTCTCAGTCCACGTCAGGGGTTTATCCTCTTAGCAGGACTAAGGGGCAATCGTCATCAACGACCCAGAGCGGGGAGACTCAAATGTTTTGAGTCTCCGAAGGCCCATATCTGTTTTTAACCAAACCTCTAGTTTTGGGACCCAAACCCGGGGTTTTTACCTCGAAATCGTGTGTTTGCAAAAGCTATTCCGTTTGTTTCATGTCGAAGTTTGTCGAGAACAAACTTAGATTTATGTTTTGTTGTTCTGGCGCGAAATCATCGCGTGCAAGGCACCCTGGCGATTTTGCACCAGTTCTCTCTCGGCCTCACCCTCACTACCCTTATCCCTTGTCCTCGCTTGCTTGTTGTGTAAGGAGGGCGAGGGGGGGTGAGGGCATGAGGCCACAAGGCCCCACTCTCGAGGCCCTCGTGGCCTCTCAGCCACTGATCGGGCTGAGGCCGCGATAGGCGGCTGGTGGCTGGCCGGCCGGTGGTCAGGCGGTCACTTGGCCGGCCCCCGGCCGTCCACCCAGTGGGTAGCGAGCTGGCCGGCGGCCAGCGAAGTTCTGGCCGCTGACCAGCCCTCGCTGACGCAAGGGGTGGTGCGCAACCACCCCTCGCTTCAACGAGGAGGGAGGGCCAAACCGGCCCTCCTGCTCCAAAAACACAATTCATGTATCTTGCGTTCCAACCATGAATGAAAAATTAACAAACCCTTTCAATGTTTAAACATACTTATAAATATTTTTAAACCATTATCTCCTAAATACACAAACAACAGTTGTTTATTATTGAATTTTTATGCAATCTTATAGTTCATTTTGTTTCAACATTAAACATTATCATAGTTTAATAACAAAACTGAAATCTAGTGTTTTCATCAATCTTGCTCGAATTCTTGATTTGAAAACTAAACTTATCGAATATGACTAAAGCTCTATTGAAATTTCATATATCCTTTACAATGAATCAAAATTCGCATAAGAAATTATTAAGATAAAATGATGATAGTTTTCGAATACGCACAATAAATTTATAAAAGATTTTCTGAGTATTAATTGTGTTGAGTTTTTAGTAGTTAAAACACTCAATCAAAATTCCTCAAATAACAATTGGCCACAATTAAAATCAAACATAACATGAGCTTGTATTTGTATTCGTGAGAATAATGTTTTCTCCACATATAATGATATTGAATTTGTTACTAACAAAATTCCATATCTTGACATTCAACCTGAATCCTTGGAATGAAATTATTCATAATTCATAAAAAAGACACTCCTCTTCGTGTTTTGGGAGGCCGTAATCATCATGTGAAGAGACATTTTGAAGAAAAGGGTTCTAAATAAGACTTTGTTTTTCTTAATTAATTAATTAGGTTACCTTTTTCATGCTTCATTATGAAACTTAAACTCAAATCTTGTTCCTTTTCTTGAATAAACGTTCATTGTTGTTTTTTGGTGCACTTAATACATGCATTATGATTGTATTTCATTTTCAAAAAAAATCTTAATCATTAAGAAAGTACAAATGAAAAGTGGAAGCGTGCAAAACAATACATTACAAGAACAAGTATACGGTTTTTCCCCCATCTACTGAAATTAATAACATTGTTATTTGACCCATCAATGAATTCAAGACATGCTTTCCCTTCATTTACGTAAGCATCCAAACACATTTACCCTGCTAGGGTCATCTCATCATGAAGAAGCACACAAACATTTCACCAAATAGGATTGTGATTCCACATCATTGGGCTTTTTGATGGAGAGATATTCGGTTGAAATTTGAAATCTCACGTTAAAACTGAGTACGTTAAAACCCAAAACCGTGATATGTTGCAAGGGGGGTTGCCGGAAATCGATTCTCTTCACTCATTTAGAGGGTAATTCTGGTAAAAGGAGTGGGAGTCAACGGCTGTGATATGGGATGGAAATATAGATGGTGCGTGGCGCAGCGCTTTGAGAGAGGTCTCGCAGTAAAGAAATATCCTGTAAAGCTAAGTGTTGTGTCGACTATGCACGACGCGTGAGGGACGCAAGCGGCACTGCCCTCATGATGGTCTGTGACCCAGCCTCAGCACCGCCAACACCATGTGCCCTCCTCGTCCCACACCTTGGCAACCGGCAGCAGGTGAAGGTTTCTCTAGCAGCTTAGTGCGTTTCACTCGCTCCTCCAATCTCGTTGACTTCAAGCGACCATGACCCGGTTGAGATGCTCTAGTGTAGCAAAACCTTTTGCTCCTTCGATCCTGCATCCTACTACTATAGCAAACCCCTTCAAAACTTGGGTTCCACAACAGTAGTGGCAGGTGCTATAACAGTAGAGACAAGTAGAGGCAAGAGCTGCAAGGACTGCCACAGCAAGGCAGATGCGGCAATAACAGCTGCAATGTGGTGCGTAGCAGTTAGCCACTGCCGTATGGCATGTAGACACACTCACTATGAACGTAGGGCGAGTTTTAGTTGATCATCGGCGATCTGGTTCTTAGCTTCTCTCCCTGCTTTTTGTGCGCCATCACTCTCTTCCTTCACTACTTTCCTTCCTCTGCTTCAACTTCTTCTTGTGCGTTGTTAAAAAACGTTTTCCAAAGAGAACGTCTATCACGCCGCAGCCATAGCCATAACTAGGGAATGGCAAACGAGACTTGCGCTACGAGAGAAGTTGGAGGTCTGGAAGCGTGTCGAGACTATACCGAGAGTACGGTCGCCAGGTACGGTAGAATAGCGATGTTTTAGAATCTCGATTGAACTGTTGGGTACGGCGAAATTATAGACACTCTGTTCAAATAGGCGTCTAGAATGCAAGCTCTTGTGTTCGAACCTGAGGGTAAGCAATATTCTCATCCAAAGAACCAATCCTCATCCTACACGACTTACAAACCTCTACGCAAGAAAAAATTCAACCGGGAATAGAAAATTCCTGAAACTTGCACAATGATTGAAGTCAAAATGTGCAGACGTTTTCTGGTCATAACTCCGGCTGGAAGGTCCCATTTATTTACGATGAGCAATCTTGGCGTTTGATGAAAGTTCTCTATGAGCGAACTTGGGTTTCAGAGAGAAGTCTTATTCAAGAGGCATCCAACTGTGAATTAAGGATAGCAAAGTCGCGAGGGTTTGGAGCACTCATCTCATACCTTATCTGCCACCGAGGCACTGTATTTGTAATGCTGGCAGGGGCCTTGTCACCCACGCGAGAATAATTGCACATACGAACTTGGGTTTGCGGACCAGATCCATTAAAGAAGTAGGGGGGTTTCGATCATGAAGAATTTTTGTGCCAACTTCAGAGAGCGTTTCTTTTTTGGCTGAAATTTTTCCCTTTCGTCGTCCGATGAATCATCCAACGGCGACGACCAGTAGGAGTTGCAGGCAGTCTGTTCTGAAAAATAACCGACGGATGACGCGAAAGACTGTTTTGAGGTGATTTTCAACAAAAGGAGCACTTTTTAGTCGGGTATCCGTACTCTCGTCCGGAAGAGCCGGACGAGTCTTTAAATCTCTCGCGCCGCAAAGGCCGAGATAATTAACTACAGATGTGCGACTCCAAAGTCTCGTTTGCCTGTCCTTAGCCATAACCATTGCCGCAATAATAGCCATGGACGACGTTAAGCAGCAGACATGGATGGACGTTGAGAGAGAGAGCCCTCGATCGCTTTCCGCCGCTGCCGCCTCCGCGTCTACCCCTGAGAGTGCCGCAGCAGCAGAAGCAGCAGCAGCGCCGACTCTGCCACGGAGGTTGAGGCCGGCACCGGACGTCTACTTCATTCCAAGACCAAGCAGGGCATCGTTTCTGCTGCAGTCAGCGCTTGTGGTCGCTGCTGGGGTGGGCACTGGAATGTTCATAGAAGGCTGGATCCGGAGAAAAATCGCAGGTGAATATGCCCACACCTCCCCCCTTTACCATCTCCCTCCCCCCTTCCCTCAACACCGTTCCCCCCTCCCCAGGAAGTTGATGCCGGACGTCGACTTTCTGTCAAAGCTCAGGAGGGCATCTCTGGCATAGTCAGCGGCAGTGGTGCAAGTGGTAGCTGCTGGTTGGATTGTGGCTGGTCTGAGGGCTGAATTGTGACTGGTCTGAGGGCTGAATTGTGACTGGTCTGAGGGCTGAATTGTGACTGGTCTNCATAGAAGGCTGGATCCGGAGAAAAATCGCAGGTGAATATGCCCACACCTCCCCCCTTTACCATCTCCCTCCCCCCTTCCCTCAACACCGTTCCCCCCTCCCCAGGAAGTTGATGCCGGACGTCGACTTTCTGTCAAAGCTCAGGAGGGCATCTCTGGCATAGTCAGCGGCAGTGGTGCAAGTGGTAGCTGCTGGTTGGATTGTGGCTGGTCTGAGGGCTGAATTGTGACTGGTCTGAGGGCTGAATTGTGACTGGTCTGAGGGCTGAATTGTGACTGGCCTGAGGGCTGAATTGTGACTGGCCTGAGGGCTGAATTGTGGGCTTGTTGGAGAGAAGAAACACAGATAAGAAGCTGGCCTTTCCCTCTTCCCCCCTTCCTCTGCCTTCCCTTCCCTGTCTTCTTCCCCACTTGTCACATGCTATGCCAGCACCCACTTTGAGCCCTGGCATTTACGGCATGAACCATCGCAGGCCACTCGGAGGATGCTGGAGTCGTGCTTTTGTTTTTATTTTTCATGATTCTAGAGGTTTTGCAGAGTGTCTTGAAAAGAAAAGGTGACCGCTGCATCCCACTCACGGCACGCTAGGCTCGGCAGCTGAAGTGAACTTTTCTCGTAGGCCTGCCGCATGGTCTGGGTGTGGAGGAGGCTTCTGGACTCTTGTGTGCCCTGCTTAACTGGACTCTTGTATGCCCTGCTTTCCCTTCCCTCATCCTCGTCATCCACTTCCCTTTCCTTTTCGTTGTCAGTCCCCTCGCCCCTCTTGTGAACCAGCGACCTCCCTGGAGGGACCGTGGAGCCATGCTTCTCAAGAGCAGCAAGAAAAGCATGGAAGTAAACCACATTGTTCACACGTCAAGGCAGATTGCTGGTCTTCAAAGTTTATGTCCTTTGCTTCGCCTTCACATGCTCTCTCTCTCTCGTCATGCAGAGGATGGCGGCTACGTGTTTGGAAAACGTGGGACTGGGGGCCATGCGTGACGACGTGACGTGTGCCTGCGGCATTGGCGATGCGTCTCCTTCCCTACCCCACCCTCCCTCCTCCTTTCGTGCGGCAGCAGCGGCAGTGGCGTCTTCGCGACAGCTTGTCTTCCTTCACAGTGAGGGAGGTAGACAACCGGGGAGGAGATGCCGTCCCCGTTGCACGTCTTCACCACGGGACCGCATTGGTCTGGCGTGGGCATGAACGAGCACCCAAGCAAGCATCCCATAAGAGGCAAACTCTAGCCTGTGTGGGTGTCTGCACGCGTCAGTGAGCCTCCGCAGCACATTTCACACTTGGCCTGGAAGGTGCTGTGTGCTGTGAGCCTGGTTCAACCCTCAGCCTGCTGCTGCTGCTGCTGCTGCTGCTGCTGCTGCTGCTGCTGCTGCTGCTGCTGCCGCTGCTGCGTCTGCTGCTGCTGACCTCTTCACTGCAGCAACATCAGCTTTCTATTGCTGCTCAAGTGATTCAGTTTCAACCCCAATAAGGAGCTGCAAAGGCCGGCTCCACCTATGCTTGTTTCAGCACTTCACGAGCAGCCCACTGTAGTGGGGATTGGACCGCTGCAATTGCATGAGGCTGTGCGGGACCGACTGGAATGAAAGGTGGATGTCAGCCCCATCCACACTTGTGTTTAGTGGTGGGGGTACCTTTCTTACATTGTTAATTTCTCTTTCTGGATGAGAACTAGCATGGAGTATATGCCATTTCATTTAGAAAGAATTATATCCATGATTGAATTGGGGAGCAATTTCACATACTTGCTTACCACCTCCACACATTTGTGGTATGGCTATACCTTTCAATTCTTTTTCCTTGAAAGGAAAGGAAATTGGCAAGGCATTCAGCTGCAACATGTACACACATCCTAATTTAGTCGCTTTTTCTGTGGATAAGGACTATTTGGTAAGAACTTGAATTCCAAATATCCGAAGCTCCTCCCTGAGACAGCTTTGCGTCTGCGTCAGGTAGTTTTATACATAGTACTTTAATTCCCCTGCTTTCACTTGTCCCACCCATGTCGTGAATTTCTTTCTGACCTGACACTTTCCTCTGGAATCGGGAGGGAGAACGTGGGAGAGTATGTTGGAGGGAGAGGGGGG
>SZWC01002426.1:107687-118735 GCA_023375785.1 Penium margaritaceum
CCGTGCGCCGCGGCAGGTATTTATGCCTTGGACCTGTCAGTTGTCATTTCTCTCTGCATATGCTATATTGAAGCATTCTGACACTGTGCCTTGTGTCTCCTAGCCAAACCCTTGCCGTTGCGTGTACGACCTGTGACTGTCGTCACCGTCTGACCAGGCACCGACGCCCGGTCAGCGGCTGTGTTGCTAGGAAGCTTCTACGCACTTTCTTACAAAGACCCGACATATGCATCGTTGTCATTCTCGACGTTGTACATACGCACTCGACTACTTCCACACGTGTTATCGAAGTACAATTATAGGTTATTATAAACTATCCACTTGTCACAATGCCTCGAATCATTTAGTGCTGTGTACCTCGTCCCCTGAACCATCCACGATCTGCTTGGTGTGGCATTGAGTATCACATCACAACTGCGCTAGAGCGGCGGCCGACACATTAACTACAATACAACAACCTTGCACATGTCTTCAGCGCACCTCTACCGTTCAGGAGTTCGTAAACCTCGTGACAAAAACAGAGCAGGTGCAGCCAGCAACGAGCAGTGGTAACCGGCATTGACTGAGGTGACGGAGGAGTAGCGGCGCACGATCAACAACGCTCTCCAAGCAATCCAGGCAGCAACAACGACGTTAAAGAAGAATGGCGCAGTACCGATGGGCCCACAACCAACTCATATATGACCAGTCACCTCACCCCCAAAACTGTGTATCGATAAGTGTATTGGGAAGTGAACATGTGAGTGAACATGGACTTCTAACAAAAACTAGTACAAAGTACATATCATCCATAGTAAGCAACACCTAACATAAGGAATGTATGTTTGGGCTCTAGTGACATTAATTGATATTGTTGATTTCTTAAAAATGTGTGCATATAGGAATACACTAATCATTGAGTGTATGAATTTGGGGTGATTAACCATAGCTCAACCAACTTGATGACAGACCCCTCGGGCCCGACGATCCCTTCGCCCCTGCCTGGCACAATGGGAGGCATTGGCCGATAGGCTCGCCTCAACGAAGACCTGTATGAAAAGCTGCAAAGACGGGATAGCCACGATACTCATCTTCTTCTCCAACTTAGTGTGGTAGTGGAGGAGGTACAAAAATTGCGTGCATAGGAAGCAGTGCTCAGCGAGAGAAATCTTTTACTCTCGAGTGAATGTAGAATTCCATTGGCACTCCTTGAACCGTTCAATCTTGCCAATTTAAAGGAACCAACGATCAAAATGTGGCTAACGAGTTTGGAGATGCACCTCACCACTGCTCGGGTCAACAACGGCAAAGTAAACTGACCTTGCGGTTGCGGTTTTGTGTGACATGACCTTGAGTTGGTGGTCCAATCTGAAAACCTTCCAGTTGTAGCATGAGACTAAAGGAGCTAGATAAACGGCTCACGCGACTTCTCTCACATCGTCGATTATAGGCGTTTCACCTCTAAAGTAGGTCAATTGGACGAGGGGTAGCTCACTGACTCCATCGGATATTTGGAATTGCTTTGTGAGCACCATACTCACTCGCTTTGGAAAGATGAACGGGATGTCTGATGCACAGTACAGACACCAGCGCCTGTGTTAGTAGTCTAACGTGGCGGAGTACACGTGTCGTTTTTACAACATCATTGTAGGGAGCAAAATCGCCCCTGGTGAACTTTGTTTCTACTACAACAATGACATCATGTGAGACATTCCCCAAGCAATCTCTATATTCAGCATCCAAGAAACCTTCTACAAACGATCAAAGCAGCCAATTGCAGTGATAACGATAACTATAACACTTGGATGCACTATTCCAATGGTTGGCATCCCCGGGGCCACAATTCTTATCTTGGCAGAGGGAAGTGACAATCCACGGATAACTTGTCTCTAATGGAGATTGACGTCGTCGATCACCGTGATCATCGGTTTTGCTGGACTTGAAGGGAACCCGGGAACAACTCATGTGATTGTCGATGCTGGCACAAACAAGCAAAAAAGGGGGAAAGGTCATTGAGGAAAAACGAGGAGTCGAGGAACGGCAAGGGGCAGGAGTAGACAGTGGAACTCCTGTCTGGTAAAAAAAGAACATCCCCTGATGCCCAGTTGAGCTACCCACACGGCCACAAACGGCTGCTCTTAAGGTCGCAAAGTTCGATGAGGGGCATGAGGAGGACCAACCGGTGATACTTCTACGAGTGCAAGAGAGGGGTTGTAAAGGTTGTAGAATGGTACCGGCGTTACTCGATAGCGGAGCTTCTCAACGCATTGTCAGTTACACCATGGTTCCAAAGCTGGGTTTGCAAATTGCACTAAAGTCGTCCGTAAACAGACCGCTACAAATCCGTAGACTTTGCGAGTTGGAGATATTGGAGAATTGGAGACATGCCTGATGTAACGATCTGGATAACCCACCCAATGAGCCACAATATATTCATCATCGGACGAGATTTCTTTCATCGATACATATTGTATGTGATCTATAATAGAAAAATCAATATACTCTAGCATCAACGGTAGAAAATGACACATCCCTCTGGTTGAGTGACACACAACTCAGTGGCGGTTGCGGGAAGCAACAGAGGTGGAAGTGGAGGGGGGATTGCAGTAGTTGCCTTTGTCTCTAGACATGGCCAAGAGATGTATGCGATGCAAAGCTCGAGCATGGCTATTGTATGTGGATACAAGAGAAGTGGAAGATATTGTAGTACTTGAGGCCACCACATCGGTCGTGCCACCTTACAAGTCTGCATCTACACCAGAGGAGTTTGCACCGCTCATTGAGGAGTTCGAAGGGATTTTTCCCGACGAATTGCCTCGAGAGCTACCACTACAACGAAACGTCAATCACCAAACAGACCTCAAACCAGACAAAAATTTGACAACGAAGGAGACCTATCAGATGAGAAGCCACGAGCTGGCCGAACTGAAGAAGAGAATAGATGAAATGCCCCGTCAGAAGTTCATCAGACCTTCCACGTCACCATATGCGGTACCTGTAATGTCTGGGAAGAAAACAAATCGGAGAGATGCGGATGTGCATGGATTACCAAGTGTTGAACGGTATCATCATCAAGAACTGCTACCCCCTCCCACCATTATACAAACATTTCGACCATCTTCGCGGGGCACAAATTCCCACCAAGACTGACCTACCTAGTGGCTTGTATCAGATTTGTGTATCAGATAAGAACATCAAGAGGAGGCTGTTTGCACCAAGTACGCATAATTCGAGTTCACAAGTATGCCGTTTGAACTAAAGAATGCCCACGAAACATGAATGACGATGATGAGCAATAGGTTTTCCCGGTACCACAACGGCTTTGTCGTTGTGTAACTTAAAGACATTCTGATATACAAACATACTCTGGAGGAGCACAATGGTCACCCTTGAAAAGTTTTTGGAAAATTTCAAAGAGAGATTATACGGAGAAATCTTGAAATGTGTCTTTGGAGACAATTCGGTCAAGTTCCAGGGCCACGTCATCGACGGCGGACGGAACACCATGGACCCAAAAACGGTTGAGGAAGCCACTCATTGGCCGACGCCGACCAATTTTTTGGAATGTTTATGTGTCTTTGGGATTCTATAACTACCAACTTTGATTCATAAAGGACTACGCCCGAGTGTCAGGACCTTTCTCTGATCTCACTTGTAAAACCACCTGAGTGGATAAAGGGAGCCAGCGAACAAGAAGCATTAAAGTCTTCAAGGAAATCTCTAACCTTAGTGCCAACCTTACGATTGATGAATTCGACAGTGGACCAGTTCATGGCCACAGACGTATCCGATCAAATAGTCAGAGCTTTTCTTCCCCAAGATAACGACGGTTGAGAACAACCGGTCGCGTACATGTTGCAAAAACTACGCGGACGGGTACTCAACTATGCAGTGCACAAGAGAAATGTTAGCAGTCGTACACGTGTTCAAGAAGTGGTGCAAACGTAGAATACTAAAAACATGTTTTCAGCAGCAACAACCACGTGCTAAGATATCGCAAGACACAGCCAAACCTGGACCATCAACAAACTCGGTGGCTGGAGTTCCTCATATCCAACTTCGACTACGATATCAAGGACCGACCTAGAAAATAAAATCCGGTTGCTCAGATTCAACGACCAGAATTGATGGCCGAGATGAACACACTACTTGTTGAAGAAGATCCATGCCTCGCGAGGGCCGTGGCAAAGGGTTACGATGAGTTTGACGAGCAGGACAAGGCCAAGTTCTGGTTTGATGACCCCTACTGGTGACGACGACTCACTCGCCAGATTTTCATACCGCCAAACGAGGAGTTACAACAAATGCTGTTGGAGAAATACCATGACACTGGTCCAAGCGGACACTTTGGCGAGGACAAGACGCTCAAGAAGTTGATGAAATGTTACTCGAAGGACAAGATGCAGACCAACATGGTAGCTCTCTGTGGATATTGCGAGACCTTTCAACAGAATAAATGTTGTCGCATGAGGCCACCAAGACTACTCCAACCACTCCCTATTCTGACAGAGTCATGGGTCGACATCAACATGGACTTTGTAAAGGGATTGTATGACACTTGAGAAGGTTATGATATCATCCTCGTGGTGGTGGATACGTTTTCAAAAGTGTCACACTTCGTTTCGACAACGACCACCATCATCGCGAAGGAAACAACTTGTCTGTTTCTTAATCAGATCAAGCAATTACACGGCATACCACACACAATCATTAATGATAGAGAAGGCCAATTCACTAGTCAAATTGATGATGCATTTTTGCCGGCAAATCCAACTATGAACAACGTTCCATCCTCAAAACGACGGGCAGACCATGCAAACCAATCAGATGTTCAAATTACTCTTTCACACTTTATGCAAATCACATTTCACGTAATGGAGAGCCAAACTGCCGAACTCAGAACTCACCTACAACTGTGCAACTTCCATCAAATTCCATCTGAGGTTGTTGATGCCAAGCTTCCGACCACTATGGCAGGAAATGAAAGCCAAAGCAACATTCTTACAGGAGATATCCATCGACGGGATTTCTCTCACACCTCGGAGGAAACACAGCAGATCCTCACAAAGACACAAGCGGCTATGAAGTGACAAGTGGACCAACATCGCAGTGACAAGTTATATGGTGATAGTGATTGCATCCTATTTAGCTTGCCAAATATCAAACTCATAGTACAAGACATTGCAAAGCTCAAACCCCACCGGTTGGGACCGTTTAAGATCAAGCCAGTACAAACCCCTTTGTACTCATGATAGCACGACTATCTACCATGTTTTATGCATCAAAACTTTTATGCACTGCCAAGATCTCAGCAAGAACTTCCTTGGCAGAGATGTCGCTCCTCTGTCACATATTCAAGTGGACGGGGATACAGAGTACTTAATTGAATACATCTGCAAAAATCAACGCCGTGGAAAAACAACCAAGTATCGGGTCAAGTGGCATGGCTACAACGTCGCACAGAACAACTGGGACCCCTTTAACAACCTCCAAGACGCTAATCATTTCATTGAAGGCTATTGCTGCTGATTTTGATTTACAGCTGCTCACTTATCGGAAAGTTGCCACTAAAATAGGAGCAAGTGTTACATCCCTAACGTACAGGAGTCCCTGGAGTCCGCGTGTGGGTATGTCCATCTTTACGTGTATGGCCCACCACTCGTCAACCTCTGCATTTGTATGTTGTTATGCTATGGAATTTTTGGCCACATGCTGTGACATTTGGTGTTCCGTTTCCGAAGGTTATGATGATTTTGACAACTTTCTAAAATGATCGACAAAAACATCACAAACTATACCAATGTTTAAATTCTATTAAACAAACTTCATGATGGCGCTAGACTTCTACACCATTGTGACTCAAAATCCCGGAACTTCTCCGTGGAGTTTCTTGAAGTGACTACTCACGGCACGGCGTCACACACACCACTCACCTCAAGCGCCAAAGATGCAATGTATGCCTCATTGTGACTCTCATCATTGTTCACATGCGCTCAACTTTTTCGATCCCTAAAACCCAAATTTGAGTCTTGAATTTACAATGTGGGGGTTTGCGTACGACAAAAAGAACAGAACACGCGTTCTTACTCGATCTAAAAAATGGGCGTTTATGCTCGATCACGGTCGAGCAATCACCTTTTGTTTTCTCTTCTCCGGCATGCAACCCCCCTGGTTTGATGAAGGGTCTTCTGTTTTGTGCAGGCTTCACCCGTGCAACACATAGAAAACACTAAATCAAACCAGAGGGGTTGCGTGCCAAAAAAGGAAGAGGTCTGCACTTGATCATGATTCTGGCATGGGAGAGATAATCATGAGGGGGGTTGACATGCCCCACTTTGCTTCCTCGATCAGTGACGCATGCCGCTGATCAAGCATGGTGAAGCAAGTGGGTAGGGAATTCCTATTTTTAAGTCACTGGACAGGACGTCAATGGAATGTGTTCATTGGATAGGACGTCGCCACCACCCCCGTGGATTGGGTACAAGGGTGATTTCACCCAAGTATCAAATATCCTAGTTTTACCTCATTCCTTTGTTCTTTTTTGAGTATGTGCTCGACAGTTTTGACACTTGACATTGAAGTACACATGTTGCTAGTTACAGTATTAGAACTACAAGAGAGATCTACGATAGGCGTTTGCTAGTGAATTAAACCAATTGACAGGAAATACACAAGTCCCTTTTCAAATTGTTAAGTATTCACTTAACAATTTCTATCATCTTAAATGTCATAGGCTTTGTGACGATGATGGTGAATGGAGCGAATGCACCCAGCGCCAAGACATAGTAACCGGCAAAGAACCCAGTGATGGAGGATGAGTGGCAGGCATGCATCGACAACCTCCAAGCAAACTAGGTAGCAACAACAACCTTTGTAATGGATGGGATAAACATATGAATTCAATGGCCAATCCGGTGGCACCCCCCTCGGGCTAGGAAAACCCTTTGTCCTCACTGCTGCCCATTGGGACGACAGCTGACATGATGGGAGACACCAGCCAACAAGCTCGTTTCAACAAGGATATGTACTTTAACTTGTCAGGATTCAAGAGCCTCAAAGTGCATCTGCTCCAACAACTTATCATAGCGATGTAAGAGCTTCAAAATGTGTGTACATGGGAACCAGTACTCAGTGGGAGAAATAGATAGCTGTCGATTGAGCCCCAGCTTTGACCGCTACCATAATGATCCTTGTATGTGTTCACTTTGTTTAAACGAATGACATGATCTTTGACTTCACCCAGTTTTAAGCCTAACATTATTTAAGTGGTGATTCCACCATGATATTCCAGAACCCCCCCACCCCCCTCTGATATTTCAATTCGCCCAAGTTCTCGTTCAGCCCCCCCCCCCCCCCCCCCCCCCCCCCCCCCGCTCAAGGCTCTCCTCGACAATCATTGTTCAACAGTTTGACCATTCCATTTTCAAGTGCGGACTGCATTCGACAGACATCGTCTGTCTGTCGACGCTCTCCGACGTGTATGTGGAGCGAATGTTGTCACGTCGGAATGTGCAAACCATGCGAGCGCATGCTGTCGGATGTCGAACGCGAGCTTGCCTTAGAGTCGCAAAAAGTTTGCTTGTTTTTGGATTGTTGCATGTACTGGAGTTCCAATCTCATAATTAGGAGAGGTATTCACCAAAACCGCTCACAATTACACGGATGAATGTGGACGAATCGTCGCACAACCACAGGGGTTTGCATGCGCTTGATCTCAAACGGTCCCAACCATCAAGGTTTGAGCTTCGAATAGTCATCTTTACAGTCATCTTGATGTTGGCCGCATGGAGGAGGACTTTGTTGCCTGCGGTAGAAACATCACCGTTGCGATGTTGGTCAGCTGCTCGTTTCATCACTGCTTGCATCTTCTCGAGGGTTTGCCGTGTTTCTTCCCGGATGGTGGTGAAGTCGTGGTGTTGGAAATAAACCACGTGAATGTTACTTCGGGTTCGTAGTCCTGCGGGTGTGGCGGAACGTTTGCCATACACCACTTCAAACGGAGTGTTTCCCACTGCGATGGATACTGCTGAATAATATGCGATATTGGCGGTCAGGAGTTTGTGTGCCCAATCCGTCCCATGAGGTTTGCATAGTTTTTGGAGAACTTGTTCAAGCGTCTGATTGGTCTACTCGGGTTGGCCGTCGGTTTGAGGATAAGACGCCGTTGAAAGTTGAATTCGGCTGCCGTAGCAAGTCATGTTCGTGCCAAAGCGGCTAATGAATCGACCGTCTCTCTCGCTCGTGATGGTTCTCAGTACGCCGTGTAGCCGCAGAATGTTGTTTAAGAAAGAGTCGTGCTGTCCCCTCGGCGATGATGGTGTTCGTTGTTGGGATATAGTGAGACATTTTGGAAATGGTGAAAATACCGGCCCCCCTCTGTTATCTCACCCGTGACCCTCATACACCCCTCCGTCGGAACAATAAGCTCCATCCGCCCCTCCGCCAGAATGATAAGCCTCATCCGCCCCTCCGCTCGAACGAAAAGCCTAATCCGTCGCTGCCCCAGAACAAAGGCCCCATCCGTCCATGACTGGCAACAAAAAGCCCCATTCGCCCACTCGTTTTCACCATGCTCGAACATGGATTCATGTCTCTGCTCGAGCATGGTGAAATCATGCATGTGGTGCTGGATCACAGCCCTCCATCGCGGCCGTCGTGATGGAGGGCCACGATCAAATGAAGAGGTGAGGGAGGGGGGTGGGACTCGAAAATGCCGGCCGGCACTTCGTCGACACCCCTCCCACCTCTCCGCCCCCTTTGTACACCACCAGCCCACCCACCCGCATGTCTTTCGAGGCCCTTGAGATTGAGGGCTACAACGTAACAGGTGACAAGGGCTGCAGGGGGTGGGGGGGGGGGGGGGGGGGGGGGGGGGGGGGTTGGAGCGCCGATGTTTCTGGCCGACGCACGTCGGTCGAAATCCCCGGTGCTTCAACGATGGGAATTCAAAAACTCCCCATTTGAATCTGTTTTCATTTTGCTAAAGTTTTTACCCATGCTTGACATACAATTCATACACAAACCCACCCTAAAGTTGATCCCAGAGTTTCGGGATTTTATTTTTGCACAGTCACCTGTTGGGTCCCACAGTAGCGGGACCCAGCAGGTTCCCTTTCATAACGTAGGGATTCTGAAAATTCCTATGCAAATTTCCCACAAATCACTTCCAAAAAATCACAAACCCGTTTGTAAAGGGGTTTGTGATTGTTATCCCAAAAAGGTGATGTCAGCATATTGACGCTGCATGCCATGCAACGTGGACATGCTGTATTTTGACAAAGGAGAAGGATACGACATCTATCTTCTACGCCTCAAACCCGCGTCTACTGAGAAGGGGCAGATGGGGCTTGCTGCTCTGAGGTAGGGGTGAATGAGGCTTACTGTTCTGGGACAAGGGTAGATCAGGCTTGTCATCCCGCCGTAGTGACGGATGAGGCTTGTTGTTGCGACGCAGGGGTGCATGGGGCTTATAGTTTTGACGGAGGGGCGGACGGGGCTTTTTGTTGCGACATAGGTGTGGATGGGGCTCATTGTCCAAAACGAGGGGTGTATTGGCTTTCTGCCCTTTTGGAAAACTTATCAAAAACCACGAGGATCGTGTCATAACCCACGGGTGTAACCAGTAGTCCCGTGACGAAGTCCATGGAGATGTCAGTCCACGGTTGCGTCGGAATATGGAGCAGGTGCAGAAGTCCGAGTGGTCGTGTGCAACGGGATTTTTTGTGCTATCATTTATCGCAGGGTTTGCAGAAGCTGGCCACGTCGGACTGAATCTTGTCCCACGAGTATTCTCTTGCCAGTTTCTTCAGCGTCTTATCCTCTATAAAGTGTCCGGATGGACCGGTGTTGTAGCATTCTTCAAGCAGCATACGGCGAAGTTCGTCGGAGGAATGACCACCTGGCAAGCAAATCAAAGTTGCCAAGAGGGTATGTCGTACCAAAATTTTGCCTTGTCTTATCCGCTGTGCTGGCCTAGCCTCATGTGAATAGCCGCTTGAGATACGGATCTCACTGTAGCTGTAGCATCGCTGCCTCAGCCATAAGATCTGGTCAGAGGCTAAGTGCATCGGCTGGTTTGATTTTGCCTGGCTGGTACTCGATATTGTAGTAGATATCGAACGTAGATATTGCACGGTGCAGCTGCATTGGCTAAGTGGCACAAGGGAAGTAGCTACTTTGTCAAGCAAGCAACAAAGCAACATAGTAACATAGCAGCTGAGAGAAAAGTCAAGTGGCGGCCTAAAGCGACAGAAAAGTGGCATGGTGTGGCAGCGCAACCTAGCGTGCCAGTGGCAAACTGAGGAGAGTGGGAAAACAAGTCCAACCTATTTTAAAGTATGCTCTACCAAAGAAGAACCTCCCTTCCTCCCTCCCCATCCCCCCTCATGACTACATCGTTCTTTCTTGACCCCCCCGTCCACTTAATCTGTGTTATGAATGTCAATGTGTAGATTCCAAGTTGCAATTGGTCGTTTGCACAGTAGTGCTGTGGCTCATTGCAAGGTTCAACAGCACCGGCCACAATCAATTATTGTCTTCAAAAGCAACCATGTTTCCAATTTTACTGTTGGAAATTGCACCTGCAACCTGCAATGCATTCACTTAGTTGCAGAGTACAAGCACTAACGGATTGCATGAAAGCTCCGTTGCAAACTGCATTGAACTTTAGTATGGATACAGAATGCACGTAGAATCACATTGCATGCACAACGCATGCACTTGCAACATGGGACCGAGTTGGTGCAGATATGGGCATGGAATTTTACGTACATGCATGCAAAATGCATGCAAAGTGCATGCATTATGCAAATTTTAGGATGCATGCGATGCAGGTACTCATTGCATACACAATGCAAGCATGCATTTGTAGCATGCATGCTCTCCCTATCCCTCTACATATTGATGGAGAAATTGCAATCTGCTTGTGTATTACGCATTGTCTCTTAATGACAGCATTGCTCTTTCAGTTCCAAGGAGCAGAGGGCTGGGGGTAGTAATCCTGTGATAAGCTACAGCCACAACAGGTTAGCAAGCATCCCCCCCCCCCCCCCCCCCCCCCCCCCCCCCAC
>SZWC01002426.1:118832-139963 GCA_023375785.1 Penium margaritaceum
CCCCCCCCCCCCCCCCCTACTCTCCCAGCACTGAATGCAATAGAGTAGAGACACAGATTTAGCACAGAAACAAGACTGTAACATGTACATGCAGTTATGCTACGCATGGGTGAACACAGTAACAGGGTCTAACCAATGAATGCACACACACTCTTCATTTCCATTGCAGCTGGCTCACTGGCCCCTTGCAATATAAAGACGCGTCCACCCGCGTTGTGGGTTTGTAAGTTATCAAGCTCTAACACAACCATGATGCAGTCGCACCTGTAGGTCTACCACCCTAAGGACTACAAAGAAAGTTTCCCCGTGTAGGCCCTCCAAAAGGCCATAGATGTTGCAGAGAAGGCAACAGCAGCCAAGAAGGCCGAGGAGAAGGCGCAGTCAAAGCTTCGTGACTGGGACAAGTTGGGCATCTTGGAGCAAGTCTGCCGGTTTCAGTTGTGTAGTGTATGCGCCACAATTCAATGACCTGACCATGTCCAGCACTAAACTGGACATTTGTGCCCTGTAGATACACCCAAGAGGAGCTATGGAACAACATCATGCTCCTTTGTGCGGAGTCTGGAATCCCGTTCATTGTTGTGGAGCTTGAGTAATTCAAGAGGTTCATCATGAAGTGCATAGACATGAATGCTCCATGCCGCCAGGCACTGTCCGACCTCGTCAAGCAAACACACCTAGCATGGTGAAAGCGGGTTCACGTCTGGCTGCTTAGCCAGCCAGATGCAAACCTGGGCATGGACAACAGATTGGTGGACAGGCGATGACGGTACATCATGGGTTGCACTCACGGTGCACCACTTTGACCGGGAGTCGAGGACCCAGGCCATAGTTCTTAACTTTGTGTGGATTGATGCCCCATACACTGGGAAATGCTTGGCTGGCACACTTGATCGCTGTATCTAGGCCTCATGGGAGCTTGGACACAAAGTTTTAGGAATAACGATGGACAAAGACTCAAACAACATCATCTGCGCAACCATTCTCCACACAAGCTATCCATATGATGTTCCGCAAGACACAACCTTTCGTTGTTTCTGCCATGTCATCAACCTTGTTGTACAGGACTTCCTGCATGAGGATGACATTGAGTCATTGGTGATCAAGGTCCGATGTCTCATTGCACATGCACATCACTCCAACCAGCATCTGAGAGCATGGATTGAGCACAATGGGGTGGGCAGGTTTGGGCTTACGAACATTTGTCTGACCCGATAGTCATCAACGCACGCGATAATGAAGGAAGTGGTTGAGGAGCAGTAGACATCTGACCTGTACATTGATGAGTTTGGCAGGACAAGCGGAGGGGCGACATACATCACCATCACCCGCATAGAGTGGCCGAGCATTCAAGAAGTGACCAAGGTCCTCAAGGCATTTGTCGTTGTATCTGAGATTGACAAAGGTGAGAAGTATCCCACGCTCGAGAATCTCCTATCATGGTAGTGTTTTCTGCTTAACCACTGCAAGAAACGGTGTCCCATTTCAACACAGGAGGAGCAAAACCCAACAGTATTTGGAAGTCCATGGGAAGGAGCAGTTATTGCACGCATGGCGCGTGCAGAGAAAAAGCTGTAAAAATATTAGGACACAGTGGGAACCAATGACATTGTGGCCACATATGTGGATTGAACATTTGGGCCCAAGTACTTTGACAAATGTGTAGCTACGGAGAAGGAAGTTCCCGCACAACTCATCAGAGGTGTGGGTGCACGCACAATACAAGCTGTTCGTTTCAACCCAACTCTGATGCCAATGGGAGAGGATAGCACAGAGGCAAGCAATAGCATCAGAGCTTTGCCTAGCATGTCTGCCACCCCCAGCATTAGTATAGCTTTTCCTAGCAGAAATGCTACTCCCAACAGCAGCAACACTGCCACCTTTAACAGCAACGTCTCCTCTGACAGCATCCCCACGTCTTGTAGTAGCGCTCTATCCATGACCATCGTTTAAGGCTGCACACGGTTCCTATACGCGGATATTCAGAGGGATCCGGATCCGTGCGACGGGTCCTCCACCTGGATCCGGATCCGGGGTAACGGATCCTTGGATTCACGGATCCTTGGATTCACGGATCTTGGATCCGGATCTAGGGAGCCATGTACCATGCATGGTTTATTACAGTGCTGTTGTGCTTGTAAACAGTGTGTCAGTGCAAGTACCACGGACGGGTTGCGATTTTGTGGACCACCAAGAATGAGATGATGTCCATCGACATCTGCCTATGCCCAACCCATAGACGGCCATCAATGGTGCGAATGATATTGTGGAGCTACAGGTGGTTGGTCAGTCCACGGATAAGTAGATATGGAACCAATGAACATACCATCGCCAGCTCCAGGCTGGCAATTCGACAGGTTTCACGTGGTTGACACGCATGATGCATGTGCCAACCACGCGGACGTGTCGCAAAAATGTTTGCCGGTCAAAAGTATAAAGCGCATATTGAGCTGTTTGATTTTGAATGTGCAAATGAGTGTGCTACGCGGATGACTTGAGCCGGACGCCTAGTCAGGTTTTTTTACCCCAACCCCCCCCCCCCCCCCCCCCCCTCCCTCTACCGTAGGATTTGGGTTAGGATCTGCAGATACAAGCCAGATCCACAATCTTGGATCCGGAACCGCGAATCCGGATCAGGATCCGGATTCATGGGTAGGATACCGTGGATCCCAGGATCTGTGTGCAGCCTTACCATCACTCAACTGCACAATAGAAGTAGTAGTCATCTTGGCAGCAGTAGTAGCGCCAATGTCGCCCTAGTGACACCTCTTTATGGCAAGATAAACCTATTTGAGCTACGTCCAAACAAGACTCATCAGCAAGGGATTGCTACACCAAAGAAGGACACACTTTTTGAAAACAAAGAGGAGCTGGCTTGTGCCACTAAGGGAAAGAGAAGTACAACAGTCTTTTATGGTGAGAACAAAGTACACCTGCAAACCAATACTGTACTGGCAAGGGGCATGTTGTGCATCCATTGCAATAGTGTGTCTTCTCAGCATGTTTTCTCACAGGCTGGTAGCATCTTGACTAAGTATTGCCACAACTTGCAGGATGAAACGTTCCATCTACAGGTTCTGTTGAAGGGGTGGAAGACAGTCGTGGATGAACTCAAGACAAGGCTGGACGCGCTGTCAAAGGTCGAGGACATTGCTTAGGATGTTGCTCCCACATGTTTCTTTTTTGTACCACGCTCTTTGTTGTTCTTGCTCCCTTTGTATTCCGTTCATGAAACCATTTGCATTGCACTTTTCCAATGTGTGTCAGGTTTCCAATTGCATGAGTTTTTTTTCATAAGAGTAGAATGTACATAAATGGCATTGCTGTTTTTACATGCTTAGGGTTCATGCAAGAGAAGCTCCAGAAAGGACCCTACAATACTAAACTCCTACAGTTAAAATCGAAATTGATGGATTGTATTAGAATTTTATTTAATGCAAGTAACTTGTGAAGAATGGTCTTACATGCTGGTCAAAATCGAGTCAAAACCGATGAATTCAGGAATGAAATGGATTAAAATCAAAATCGATATCAATTTCTCTAAATCAATATCAAACAAGTCAAAACTGACGTATGAAACTGGAATAGATATAATCAAATTCGACTTTGATATAATCAATTTTGATATTGATTTCCAATAGAGTTGTGGGTCGACACCTGCATGGTTTTTATTACGGGACCTCTTACTATGTCGGAGGACTATGGCGCCATCCTTATGGTAGTGGACATGTTTTTGAAAATATCCCACTTCATCTCGACAACGACCACCATCACTGCCAAATGAACAATGTAGCCGCTTGAAAACCACATTGTGTAGCTACACGGAGTGTCCCATACCAACATAAGCGACAAAGGGGGCCACTTCACAAGTCGTTTTTGGCACAAAATAAAAACCTGTTGCGGTAGTCGGATCTAGCTATCAATGGAGTTTCATCCTCAAACTGACGGGGAAACTGAGCTGATAGATTAGATATTCAATCAAATTCTATGCACTTGATGTAAGACCCACGGGGCTGAGTGTGGGGCAAGACTACCGGACTCGCATACAACTTGGTGACTTCCACCGCATGGAAAAAAAATCCGTTCAAGGTGGTCTACAGTAAACATCTCGCTCGATTGTTGCAACTTCTCCTATGTCTGGGAGGAAACACGACGGACCCTTGTGAAGACACAGGTGGGAATGAAGCAAACATCGGACAGAAATTGTGACAATAACATCTTCAGCACTGGCAATTGCATCCTATTGAGCTTGCCGAACATCAAACGAGGTGGATAGGACATCACAAAACTCAAACTGTAGTTGTTGGGACCATTGAAAGCGAATACGAATCCCAGTTCTTGCTCCCCTTTGCCAACCAGACAACATGGAGGTTCATCTCAATTTCTATGTCAGGAAGGTGAAGTATTCTCGGGACCCCGGTAAAGACATTTCTTCTCTGTCCCCAATGTAGGTGGATGGGGATGCGGAATACATCATGGAGGAAATCATTGAACATTGACATTGTGAAAAAGCGAGCAGAGGCAAGTCACATGTCTATGAAAAAGCAAACAACAGATGGGGGTCCTACAATAACATCCGCGATATCGATCATCTGATCGACGGATACTACAGGCATCACTAGCCTACGTCGATAAATGCGCCAAGACGCTACAACTAAAAGAGGAAGAAGTGTTTCAAGCAACCACTTACCAAAAAACGTCGCATGCTTTGGTTGATTCGAGCATCCAAGACCCAACATATGCCTCTTCTTGTTTCTTGCTATTGTATACATGTGTTACACCAAGCGGAACGTAAGTAGCTTGTAAGGATATGATACAAGATAGAAGACAATTCAAGGTTTTGTGACAAATGGACAATATTCATTAAGCGGTATGTGTATTTTGGTGACAGGTGTCAAGTAAGTCAAGTACATGTATACCACGCCAAGCATGAGAATCAGGCTTATGTCGGGTCCTTGGTGCTCGAGCCGGGTAACGTGTGCGAGGTTAGACCATGAGTGGCTGCTTTAGAAAGCTCTGCGATAAAGTTGAGGGGCTTTGATAACATTGAGGTGCTTCTTCACAAACGTCTCGCGATTTCAAAAAGTGCACGAAACAATATCAAAACATCGATATGGTGCGCGATGCTTCTGTCGACCTTTCTTGAAGGTGGTCGAAGTCAGAAACTTATGGAACGGAACACCGGAGGTCCGAGCAGTTGGCAAAAAAATCCCTTGGGTAAACAACGTAAATGTCTTGAAGTCATTGTATGATGGGCCATGAATGTAGTGATAGAAATGCCTACTCGCGGAGTTTAGTGACTCGTGCATGCCATGGATGTAACAATTCTCCCCCCTCTTAGCCGCGGCATCCCAGCGCGCTAGCAGAAGGAAATCAGCAACGGCAAAAGTAGCCGCCGATTAGATGATCGATGTCTCGGAGGTTGTCGTAGGGCTCCCAACTGTTGTTTGCAGCGTCATGTTCATGCCACTTTATCCGATACTTGGTTGTTTTTCCACGATGCTAATGTCCGAGGATGTTTTCAATCACGTCCTCTGTATCTCCGTCAACTTGTTCTAGAGGTGGAGGTGCGACGTCTCTACAAGGGAAGTTAGTGTTGGGGTCCTGGTAGTGCTTAAACTTGCTAAAAATACGCCAAGTCATCGTTAGGTGGAACAATGACTTGGCGAGTGAATTTTTGTTGCTAGAAGGATTTGTTATACCAGAACATTGTTTTGTCGTATCCGCAAACTCCTCGTAACCTTCCGCGAACAGCCTCACGAGGTACGGGTCTCCTTTGATGAGCAATGTGTTAGTTTTTGCCATTTTATTTGGTCATTGCCTTTTGCCGGATTTGTTTTTCCAGGCCGGTACTCAGATTCATACTCAAAGTTAGACTCGAGGAACTCCATCCATTGAGTTTGCCAATGACTTAGATTTTACTGAGTCTTGAGATAGTCCAGGACGTGATGGTCGGTACGGACGATGCATTGCCGGCATTCTCAGTAGTCACGTCATGTTTTGAACATATGCACGACTGCGAGCATCTCTTTTTTGTGAGCCCCACAGTTGAGTTCCGGCCCACATAGTTTTAGTGACATGCATACAATTGGTTTTTCTTTACCGTCGTTGTCTTCAAGGAGAACGGATCTGATGGCTTGATTGGATGCATCGGTAGCCATGATGTAGTCCACCGTTAAATCTTCCAATTGCAAGGATGACACCTAGGTCAGAGCGTCTCCCAGAGAGTTATGCTTCTTGTTCGTTGTGCCCCCAATTCCACTTTGTGGTTTGTTGAGTGAGATCGGAGAGAGGCACTGATAGTTGCACGTAGTCTTGTACGAATCAATGGTAGTAGTTGCAAAAGTCCAAAAACACTTGGACGTCACAAACATTTGTAGGCATAGGCCAATCATCCACCGCCTCCACATTTTTTGGGTCCATGGTGATTCGTCCACCGCTGATGGTGTAGCCCAAGGACTTGATTAAATGGCGACCAAAGTCACATTTCAAGAATTGTTTCTGAGAAACATCTTTTTCTATGAAATTCTAAGAACCTTTTGCAGATGACCATTGGGCTCCTTCGGAATGGAGCTCTACACCAGGATATACGACGCCAAAATCATCGCAAAATGGACAGAAGATGTTGTTCATTCCTGCCATTAGTATTACGGTGGTAAGTGTGAGTCTGTACGACATGACCTTAAACTCAAAGTACCCGTGTCTTGTGCGGAATGCTGTCTTCTTGACGTCCTTACCAGGTCCACTGTTCTGATGATAGCCGGTGCGTATGTCAATTTTACTGCAAATCTGGGTCTTAATTGGAGTTGATCAAAAAGTTCATCTGCTCGTTGGAGGGAGTAGTGGTTCTTGATGGTATTGTTTTTCAATTCTCAGTAGTCCACGCACATCTGCATCTCTTAGGTTTCTTTTTCACAACAAATACATGTTCCATGTAGGATAATGTGGAGGGTTTAAAAAAACCCTGTTTGAGTATCTCATGCAACTGCTTCTTGAGTTCGGTCAGCTCCTGATTGCTCATCCGATAGGTCTCCTTCACCTTCGACATGCTTCCTGACTTCAGGTGTATCCAATGACTGATCTTCTACTGTGAGGTAGCTCTCGGGATAGTTCTTAAAAAAAGAAACCCTTCAAATTCCTTGATGAGCTTCGCAAAATCCTTCGGTATGGCTGCAAAATTTTCAGATGTTGAGGCCGTTGATTTCACCTCGGTGAGGGTAACCTCTTCTGCTTCTCCTGCCTCCACGTGGACTAACCACGCTTGCGCTTCGTGCTTTAGTTATCACTTGGCTACGTCCAGATATATTGGTTGGAGTTTTGTGGCTGCCACAGCTTTCTCTGCTACTGCCGCCTGTGCTATTTCTTGTAACCGTCACTGCGTCTTGGGTTGCTCAACCGGAGGCAGGGGTCACCTTTTTCCATTAATACTGACGTAGACAGGTCCCTTGCTCTAGTCAACCTGCTGATTATGTTGGTATAGGATCTTGTCCAAGGATGATTTTGTTTTCGCTTATTGGGCAAGTCATCTTGACTGTTCCATTGTGCAGATCTTCGACTTGAAGACACAGTTGCCCGCAAAGTCGGTGGACCTGCAGTCATCCGTCAACGGTTTTCCCTCCTAACACCCCTGGTTTGGCTTGCAAACCCAGGTTCCAAACCATGTTGGTGGAAAAATATAAGAATCTCCTCCATCCAGTAGTACCAATACCGTTGTGCGGCTTTCACAACTCCTCTGTTGTACCCGTAGCCATTCCGCCAGTTGGTCCTAATCATACCCCTTGTCAAACTTTGCAACCTCAGGAACCCTGATCTGCCTTGATGTGACCCGCTTAGATGGGCGATCGGTCGGTGCAAGAAAATCCGAACGAACAGGAGCCTCACCGTCTCTTCTTGTCCTTTGCAGTTTCTCGAATCCTTACTCTTTTCCACTACTTCCTCCCTCTTTTGGCTTGCTGTTTCCGCTTTTGGTAGTCGCACGAGATATGGCCTGGCTTTCCACAACTCTAACAAAGTCATTGATCGTATTGATCGATGGATTCAATCTCCATTAGAGATGAGGATTTTGCCGACTGGGAATTCCCTCCACCATGATAAGAAATGTGACTTTGGGGTCACCAGCCGTTGGATTCCTGCATCTGAGCATCATAGTGAGCACTGTCGATGCAATAGTCTGCTATAATCATTCACGGAAGGTCCTCTTGGATGCCAAAAATGGCACTGGTTCGACAAACATCCGGCTCGAGGCTGTTTTTGTAGAAGAAGCATAGTTTTTCGGGGACAAAGTCAGTGCTAGTGATGGATTTGCGGAAACATCGAGTGTACTCCGCCACGCTGAACTACTGACGCAGACGTTGGAGTTTCGACTGTTTGTCAGAATTCTTTTTCAGATTCCCAAAGCAAGCGAGTGTATCACGCACGGAGTCCCTCCACATTTCTGGTGGCATGAGACAGTTGTGCTATGTCAGATTGATCTGCTCGAGAGGTAGTACGGCTACAGGCGACAATGTGAGAGCGGTCGTGTGAGCAGTTGGTCCCGCTCCGCCTGTCTCCTATTGTCGTTGGATGGCATTGAGATGGGACCATCGACTTAAAGCCATGCCACAGAAAAGCTAGGCCAAGAATTCAATTTTGTTTTTGTCGTTGACCCGAGTAACGGTGAAATGCACCTCCAAAGTCGTTAGCCATATCCTGACCATCGGTCCCTTGGAGTCCGCAGGACGAAACGGCTCAGGAAGTGCCGGTTGAAGCTTTGGTTCACTCAAGAGCTATAAATATCTCTTGGTGAGTATTGCTTTGCGTTCACAAGATTTCTTAAGCTTCTCCATTGTCACGTTGAGTTGCTGGAGAATATGAGGGCTGAGGCTCTTGAGTCCGGGAAACTTTTAGAACATGTCTTCGTTGATTCACGCTTGTTGGCCGGATCATCCTATCGTGCCATACATCCTATGTTGAACCATAGGGTAGCGACGGGGACAAGGATTTTGCTTAGCTCAAGGGGTCTGTCACTGGGCTGGCCATCGGATTCGTTGATGCTGCCCCATTCACCGCAAAAGCTGCCGTTGCTGCCTGGTTCACCTGGAGAGCATTGTTATTTGCGTGCTACTGATCTCCAATTTCTGAAGTCTTTGCCGGTTAATGCTGCTTGTAGTGGGGTTCACTTGCTCTGTACACAGTTTCTGTTGTGAAGTCTGCGAATTTTTGAATACTGCAGATGCGCTGAAGACTCGCTCGAGGTTGTTGCTTGGTAGTTAATGCGTCGGCTGTCCCTCTAGTGCCACTGTGCTTTGATGCCAAGTGCTACACCGAGCAAAAAAGAGGTGGTTCATGGGGATGAGGTGCAGGACAAAGGACGATTTGAGGATATGAGACAATGGATATGTTGTACCAAGGAGTAAGTGCACTCCAATGACAAGCACTCAAACTGTCGCTTGAGTCCGGCACATGCATACAATGCCAAGAATGAGAAGGAGGCATATGTTGGGTCCTTGGCGCTCGAGCTGAGCGATCCGTGCAAGCCCTGACCGTGAGTGGCTGCTTCAAGAAGCTCAGAGGATGAGTCAGGGGGCTTCGAGAATATCATGACGTTTCTTTATGGATGTCTGATGGTTTCAAGAAGTCGACCGAATAACATTGAAACATCGACACGGTCCACGACAGTTCTGTCAACCTTTCTAGAAGGTGGTCGAAGTTGTCAGAAATGTATGGAACGGAATACTGGAGGTCGGAGGAGGAGGAGGAGGAGGAGGAGGAGGAGGAGGAGGAGGAGGAGGGGGAGGAGGAGGAGGAGGAGGAGGAGGAGGAGGAGGAGGAGGAGGAGGAGGAGGAGGAGGAGGAGGAGGAGGAGGAGGAGGAGGAGGAGGAGGAAGAGGAGGAGGAGGGGGGGGGGGGGGGAGGAGGAAGGAGGAGAGGAATCTGATACAAGAATCAGTGGAGGAACAGAATGTTGGTTCATGATGAGGTCCTACCAAGGCCGCAACACACTGGATAAGGCAGTTTAGAAGCTTTGAGCAATACGTTTTACATGCAAAAACTGGATATTGGGTCATTGTCCCAAATATTCCAGAGATTTTGGCAGATAGTTCTGACTGCGGCATTGATGATTGCAGGTCACTGAAACCACGGAAGTTGCTTGCTGAATTTTTGCAAAGCCTGTGAGACAGAGAGGATGCTCTCTAAATTTCATAACCAATGGAGCACTGGTGTGACAGTGATCACAGGACAATTTGGATTGAATGGTTGACTTGGTGAAGAAATTGCTCACAAGAGGTACCTCAGGTAACTGGAACTACTAGAGTACATTGAGGCACAAATTTACCCAAACAAAAAATTCCACACTGATCTGAGGTGAATGTAGAGAAGCTCAGGTGCTTGGCAATTATTCTTTACCAGATGATACCCATGGGCCTGCTGGAATCCTCCCTAAGTGCTGGTAGGTTCATCAATTTCCCTCCAACACAAAAAGAGGACTTGGCACCCTCATTTTTTGTTGAATTGCTAAGTTGTAGCTCGCCAGAATGGCAGTTCTCCAAGAAAATAACAAAAGCTACAGATGAGTGCCTGTCCACGCTGGAAAGGTGGTGAGTACACTTCTATTTTGTTTTTTTTTTTGTTGCAGTTTTGAAATAACCAGATTGAGTTTTCTCAACCAGTAATTGATCCTACCAATTCAGCATCAATTCTTCACAGTTATGCTATAGAGATAAGCACAGGGACACATTTTGTGCACATGTACCAAAAAAAACTCAAAATGAGATTTGAGATCGTTGGTCAGCTGGAATAGCCGGATTTGGCCGTCCACTGACAACCAGTAATTAGGGAGCATTCAATTTGGTCGCTGAAGGAGAGAATACACCGTTTTTGTTTGTTCAGGCTGGTACTCAAAGTTGTAGTCAAAGTTGGACTCGAGGAACTCCATCCATCGAATTTGTCAACGGCTTAGATTTTGCTAAGTCTTGAGATATTTCAGGGCATGATGGTCAGTGCGGACGATGCATTACCAACATTCCAAGTAGTACTGCCATGTTTTGAACGTGTGCATGACTGAGAGCATCTCTTTCTCGTACATTGCATAGTTGAGTTCTGGCCTGTATTCTTTTTGCGACATGTACACAACCGGTTGTTCTCCACACCGTTGTCTTGGAGGAGAAAGACTCTGATGGCTCGATCGGATGCATCGGTGGCCATGATATAGTCCACCATTAAACCTGCCAATCGGAAGGCTGCCACCGAGGATTTCTCCAAGAGTTAGACGCTTCTTGTTCGTTGTGTGCCAAATTCCACTCAGTGGTTTTTTAAGTAAGATTGGAGAGAGGCGCTCACACTCGTACTTAGTCTTTTACAAATCGATGGTGGTAGTTGCAGAAGCCCTAAAACACTTGGACATCACGAACATTTGTAGGCATCGGCCAACCATCGACGGCCTCCACATTTTCGGGGTCCATGGTGATTTCTGCACCGCCGATGATATGTTACAAAGACTTGATCGAACGGTGACCGAAGTCGCATTTTGAGCGTTTTCTGAAAAATGTCTCTCTTTGTAAAATCTCAAGAACCTTTTGCAGATGTCCATTGGGATCCTTCAGGGTGGATTTCTAAACCAGGATGTTGTTGAGATATACGAAGACACTGTCGTCAAGATATAGACAAAATATGTTCATCGCTGCCATAAATGTCATAAGGCTATTTGTAAGTCCGAAGAGCATGACCGTGAACTCGAAGTACCTATATCTTTTATGGAATGCTGTGTTCTTGACATCCTTACTAGATGCGCGGATCTGACGGTAGCTGGTGCGTATGTCAATTTTGCTACAAATTTGGGCTTACTGGAGTCGATAAAAAAGGTTTATGTGCTCACGGGAGGGAGTAGCAGTTCTTGATGATAGTATTGTTCAATGCTCGGAAGTCCACGCACATCCGCATCCCTTTGGATTTGTTTTTCATGAAAAGTATAGGTGCCATGTAGGGTGACGTAGAGGGTCTGATGAAACCCTACCCGAGCATCTCATCCAATTGCTTCTTGAGTTTGGTCAGCTCCTAATTGCATATCCGATAGGTCCCCTTCACTGCCGGTCTGACTTCAGGTCTATCTCATGACTGATGTTTCATTGCAGAGGTAGCTCTAGGGCTAGTTGTTTGGGAAAAACCCCTTCGAATTCCTTTATGAGCTTTGCAAACTCTTTCGTTATGGCTGTAAATGTTTCAGGTATCGAGGCTCTTGATGTCACCTCGGCAACTGTCATTTCTTCTGCTTCCTTCGCCTCCACGTGGACTAGCCACTTTTGTGCTCCAAGCATTAGTTATCGCTTGGCCACGTCCAGAGATATCAGTTTGCATTTTGTGGCTATCGCACCTTCCTCTACGACTTGTGCCTGTGTTGTTTCCTAAAACCATCGCTGCATTGTGGTTTGCTTGACCAGAAATAGGTGTCACCTTTTGCCTTTAATGATGAAGTAGACAGATCCGCTCCTCTAGTCAATTTGCAGATTGTGCCTGTGTAGGAAATCTTGTCCAAGGATGATTTTGTGTTCGCTCATTGGACAAGTCATTGAGACTGTTCCACTGTGCAGATCTCCGACTTGAATTCATAGTTTCTTGCAAAGTCGGCGGACCTACAGTCATCTATCGATGATTTTCCCTCCAAACACGCTTGGTTCAGCTTGTAAACCCAGCTTTCAAACGATGTCATTGCTGAAAAAACCATAGTAATCTCCTCCATCTAGTATTGCCACTACCGATAAGCGACTTTAACAACTCCTCAGTTGTACCCGTAGCTATATTGCCGGTTGGTCCTCCTTGTATTCCTCGTCAAACTTTACAATCTCAGGAATCTTGATCCACGGCAATGTGAGGCTCTTAGATGGGCAATTGGTCGGTGCAAAAACATCCAAACAAACAGGAGCCTTGGCGTCTGCTCCTGCCCTTTGCTGTTTCCCGGATCCTCACTCTTTTTCCATGAATTCCTCCTTTTTCTGGCTTGTTGTTGCCACTTTCAACAGTCGTGCAAGATATGGCCTGGCTCCCTGCAAGTCCAACAGAGCCATTGATCAACGATGTCAATCTCTGTCAACGATGATGTTTTTGTCGATTGGGAATTCCCTCTACCACGATAAGATCGCCAACCATTGGAGTCTTGCATCCGAGCATCGTAGTAGACACTATCGATGCGGTTGGCTACTGTTATCATTCACGGAAGGTCCTCCTAGATGCCAAATATGGCAATGGCTCACAAAATGTCTGGCTTGAGGCTGTTTTCCTAGAAGAAATATAGGACGTCGGGACGAAATCAGTGGCAATGATGATTTTGTGGAAACACCGAATATACTCCGTCATGCTAGAGTGCTAACGCAAAAATTGAACTTTGTACCGTTTATCAGACTTTGCGTTCAGCTTCCCATAGCGAGCAAGTGTAGCGCGCGTGAAGTCGCTCCATATTTCTAGTGGCATGAGATTGCCGTGCAATGTCAGATTGATCTGCTTGAGATGTAGTATGCCTGCAATTGATGATGTGAGAGCGGTCGCGTGAGCCGTTGATTAAGCTCCGCCAGTCTCCTACTACCGTTGGATGACCTTTAGATCGGGCCACCAACTTAAAGCCATGTCACGGAAAGGCGAGGCCGCGAGGTCAATTTTCTCTTTTTTTTTGGTTGACCCATACAACAGTAAAATGCACCTCCGAACTCATCAACCACATCCTAACTGTCAGTCTCTTGGAGTTTGTGGGCCCGAACGGCTCAGGAAGTGCCGGTCAAATCTAGGGTTCACTTGAGAACTGTAAACCTCTTGGTAAGTATTGCTTTGCCTCCACAAGAGTTTTGAAGCTGGACAACTTCTTGTACATGTCTGCATTGATTTGTGCTTGTTGGCCAGAGCCTCGCATCGTGCCAGATGTCGAATCATAGGGCAATCGTGGGGACGAGGGGTTCGCTGAGCTCGAGGGGTCCATCACCAATGCTGACAGGTTCGTCGATGCTGTGCCATTTGCCGCAAAAGCTGCCATTGCTGCCTGGTTTACCTGGAGAGCATCGTTATTCATGTACTACTGATCCTCCATCGCTTGAGTCTTTGCCGGTTAATGCTGCTTGTATTTGGGTGCAATCGCTCTGTTCACTGTTGTCGTCGCAAGGTCTATGAATTTCTGAATGGTGGAGATGCACTGAAGACTCACTCGAGGCTGTTGCTTGGTAGTTAATGCGTCGCTTGTCCCTCCAGTGCTGGTGATCCAAGTGCTTCTCTGGGCGGAACATAGGTGGTTGAGGAGGATGAGGTGTGGGACAAAAGGCCATTCGAGGACTTGTGTAGTGAGAGTGCCAGTTCGTCCCTCCCCGCCCTTGCGACTAGCAAGGGCTGGCCTGTGGCCAGCCCTAGTGAGCGAGGACTGGCTGGTGGCCAGCCATGCGCTGGCCACCGGCCAGGTGACAGCCAGTCGGTCGGGTGGCAGGCCGCCAGTTAGGTGACCGGCCGGCCAACCGCCGGCCAGCCCCCCCCCCCCCCCCCCCCCCCCCCCGGCTTGAACCATCAACCTTGCCCTTTCCTCCTCACTAGTTGAGGCTAGGTGGATGAGGGGAGCAGGTGACTAAGGGAGAGGGCAAGCGAGTAGCACAAAGACAGGTGTAAAATCTTCCACCATGCTTCGCAAGCGACAGTTTCATGCCGTCGCATAGAAAAAAAAGAAGTTGCGAATGAGCCTGACTCCAACAAATTTCTGGGTAAAACACGTACAAACTCACGAGTTTAGGATATACACCCCTTGTTCAGGCCCAAGAGCAAGGGGTGGGGTTTAACACGGAAATAAACCTCTAGAGACTTTAAAGATTTGAGTCTCCCTACTCAGGGCCATTGATGACAACGTCTCCTCAGTACTGCGAGGAGGAAAACCCCTCACACGGATCGAGATTGCCATTCTGTGAATTCTGACAACGACCTAAGTGCAGGAGCTAGAGAGAGCCGTTATAGTGGTATCAAAGTCAAACGACCCTTGCAACTAATTGTGCGATGGTTCCAGTGATTACGCCATATGTAAAACACCACGAGTAGCTACACTAGAAGTAGAAATACCACAGGGGATACGGCGTCTACATTTACCCATTTCAATCACAGGTAAATGCGTTAGGAAGATCTTGAGGAGCTCTTCTTCATCCTTCTCATTCCTCTAGGCTTCCCCTTCTCCCCTAGGAGCTAGTTGATTTTTTTCATGGGAAGGGGTGGGGAGTGCCCAACCACAAACCACCAATTGTATCCCTCTTTTCAAGGTTCCCGTTCTCCTCCTTCAACCCAAAATTGGGTAGTGCCCTAGCTTAAGGCCTGGGACTCTCACGGCCTGAGAGGAAAAAAAAGAGGAAGGCATCACTTTGGGAATTCTTGGGGGCCATTCCATTGCCGTGGAGCACAAGGGAGACGCCTCCAAGGAGGTGCAAGGGGTGCCAATAGGACTCAAGAGGAGACCAAAGAATACCAGAAGACAAGAAAGAAGACAAGAGGAGTGAGAAAAGAGCGTGACAGGATGGAAAATTTAGAGTTACCCTCCTCCCCTCCTCCTCATCATAGGAGTGGTACTCAAGTTTGGATACCTTTCCTAATCTTTTGTCTTTATTCTGTTTTCCTAGGATTTCTAGCTTGCCTAATGCCGTGAGTCACGGCTTAGGGTTTTGCCTAGAATCCACGCGATTATTCTATTTTCCTGGTGGCGATGTTTTTCTACCACATGATTTTGCCGACCGCGATGGCCTAGAAAGAGAGAAATAAACATTATAACTGCTTCACTGATAGTGAGAGCAAGATGACTTCAAGAGGCAAAACCTCCTCACGGTTGTGGGGTGACCCTCACAATGATCTTCGCATGCTAGTTACACGGATGACGGAATGGCAAGTGCCAGACTATCGAAGACCAACAAGAGCAAGGTGGCGACGGCCTCACCACACGCCCTCGGTGGAAACCAAGTTTTGGTAGCCACAGCTGTGAGTATGGCTAAAGCAAAGGCAACCATACCGTCCTAGGCAACCGGCACCAAACTCGGTGACACGGAGAAGTGTGCGGAAGCTGAAAGAGTGCTCGACGAGCACGACGCCGTGCATGTGGATGACACGCTCAAGAATGACCGACCAATTGTGGACCCCGAAGATGAGCACGACGCCAGTGGTGGTGAAGGCCATGAGGATTGCGATCATCGCCATCGTCGTACAGTGAACTCGAGTCAATCACTCGAGAAGGGCAAGATGTTCACCGGATCACTTGAAGAGGCCGACAGCAACGAGGCTTTCAAGAGTAACAAAGGTGCCGAAAGCAACCACACGGGAAGTTCCTGCGAGCACAAACCGGATGAAGTCGTTGCAACAATGATGTACAATGACTGCTGGAGGCTTGCTGAGTTGGATGCCGAGGCGGCCGGCTGACCAAAGATCACCACCGACCGTGGAGGTACAGCACCACCCGGAGGAGTGGGGGCGGACCTCCCTTCCTACAATGTGGCCGCGATGGGGCAGGCCAATGTCCACTCGAACATCGTCACTGACGAAAGCTTCCTCCAGAAGGTGATACTCCTTGGAGATGTGTACGCGAACTGTACCCTACTATAGTGGGTAAAGAAACATGGACAATGTGAGGCCCTTGAGGCTATCGTCGAAGCTCTGACGACATCAGAGTAAAACTTCACGTTTTCCAGTCTACTAGCACACATTGGGCAGAGTATCACAGACCTTGTTTGTGATTACCAGCTGCAGCAACTAGCCACTCATGAGGCAAGCCACCAATGCAATAACCTCGACAAGGCTTTGCGGTGCGTGACCTAGTGCGTGTTAGAAAGTTGTGCCCCTTGCCATGGTTGCCGTGGATCCCTTCCCTGGTTTGGCCACTGGGTAGTATTCAAAAACATAATATGATTGCTGTTTTGGATTCCTTGGATTGTTTCATGTAAGATAGAGCTTTGAATCACTCAATTTGAGTAAGTATTCAGATTGATAGCTCCGCCCGGAGGTGGGGTGGTCGGCGGGTGGAATCTTGGTGTCTGTCATGGTTGACGGGATGATTCCACCACAGTGGTTAAAGCTCGACTCCAATGGGCTCCAACGGTACGAAGGCCATCAGGAAAGGGACATGGGATGTCTTCCTAATGTAGGAGAGCCTCCCTCCACCTTTGAGGGCCAGGAAGGGTGCTCTGACCAGTCAGCGGTGAAGCGCCTCCCGTCACCTACGTTCGTGGGCATGATGGGCGGCTCAACCATGGGTCACTTCAAGGGCCGTAGAAGGGGTTCTACTCCTTCGTTTTGAGCGTGCTTGGATGCATTGAAAATCTCTAACTACAGGCTATAAGACTCTGATGTAAAATCACCATGAAAAACAATACTCCCTACTTTCATTCAGTGTAACTACTTGTAGCTCATTTCTGCCCAATCTAGACTGTTATCCTTGGACTCCACACTCTTCCTGCTTGGTGTGCATTGGCTACTGAACCGACATCAGCATGGTCCACAGATGGGCAGGTATCCGTGAGGGTGCCTCCATACCTCATAGGGTCATAGCCAGGACAGCATTCTTGACAAAGGGTTATGAGCCCTCGAGCCCTAGGAGGTCCCTTGTCTTTTGCGTGCACGCTATCACTAAAAGCCATGGCAACCACAACGGAGCAAGAGAGCAGCTGTGACGTCCCCCTCAAGTTTGATGGGAGGGACTTTCCCTTGTGGAAGTGGCAGGTCGAGATCTTCCTCAACTAGAAGGGATTGCGTGAGCTGGTCCATGGTAAAGAGAAGTCTCTTGCAGCGCCCGCAACGGCCGTGGAGGTGGAGGCATTCGAAAAGCGAAACAAAGAGGCGCTTTCTCACGTCGGCGTTGTGCCTGGCATAGTGTGCTCAAATCCAAGGATGCACATGGGCATCAAGGGCTTGGGAGAGGCTCTACACCGCACACGACCCTCCTTCTCTTTAGCAATGTGACTCGGCGAGCGAAGAGGCAGCACAAGTGGTCAGCGACCGGTGGACTGTATCCACCGGGAGGGAGCAAGGGACGTGTCTACAACACCAACCCTGATCGTCTGCTCTCATAGAGGAGAGGGAGCTCAAGGGGAGGAATGGATGCATCCATGCCATGCCATAAAGGGAGAGTGTCATTGCTGTGGCCATGAGGGCCACTAGAAAAGGGATTACACAACGGGAGCTGCAGATCTAGCAATAGAGGTGGAAGAAGGGCAACAAACCAACGTGATAGCCGCCGACTTCATGCTGTCCACAAATGAGGCTGAGATGGAAAAACCTGAGGCGGGAGAGCGGCAGACGTGTCTAGTGCAAGGAGGCTCCAACAGGTCCCAAAAGGGGGCCTGCTACAATGGTGGCCAGAGAGGCCACTGGAAAACGACATGCATAGCGGACTCCAACAAGCACGTTGGAAGAGGTAGACAGGTCGAAGCAGTCGTTGAAAGACCGGGCAGCAGTGATCAGCTCCAAGATGTGAGGGCTGATGTAGTCAAGAACCATAGGCCATGCTGTGGGCATGGAACCTCCACAACCTCCAACATTGAGCTGAAGGCACAAAACCAAGATGGGATTGATGTTGTTCATCTCAATGGAGGTGATTTGCTCTGAGGAGGAAAAATGAGGGTGGAGGAGTCGGCCAAGAAGAGGGGCACCAAGGAGAGGAAGCTCTAAGTGCCTGAATTGGTGACTGAGGTACTTTTCCTGATTCGCCTCATCAAGAAGGGACTCAAAGTGACCTTCACGAGGAAGGGATGTCTCAAAAAGAGGAGGGCAGTGGACATGTCGCGGCAGGTGGTGCGCAGAAAGGAGGTACATACCTAGTACGTACCAGCGTCTTCACAAGGAGCAGCCGTGAGTTCGACATTGGCAGCCGTTGGAGTAAGGAAGCGGTTGTAGCTGTGTCCAAGAAGGGGATACTTGAGAACGCCGCGGACAGTATAAAGGGCACCTTCTAGGCTGGATCGGTGGACCTGGACCATGAGGCACGCCATGCAACGGGAAGCCGTGTGATGTGTGCAAAGCCTCAAGAGGAGGCAAAAGAGGGTGTCTAGGTGGCAGACCAGCCAGGGGAGAGCATTGATGACAAAGAGCCTTGCTTTCCTAATGGGTAAAAAGGGCCCAACGCTATACAAGTGGTGAACCGGTGCCACAAGGCAGGTTGTAAGGGTGCTTCCGCGTTCCATGGGGGAACAATGGTGGCGTCTTGGAGGACTATGTAGCAAAAGTAGGGTAGCATTAGGGTGAGTCCTCAAGCGGAGTCCGAGGGGCTCTGTGCCTTGGCTAAAGGGGAGCTGCTACACCAACAAGATGGTCAAAATCTGACGGCTCAGGGGCCGGTACCAGGTGCTGGCGCCTCGCGTGTGCAGGACTCCACTTTAATGCCTGAGGAGGAGGAGAGTGGCGGCATGATGCCGCGCTCTCAACCGGAGGATAAAAGGCTCCGGGCTGCAGAGGTGGTGAACCGTGACCACGAGACAGCTACAAAAGGGGTCGCAAAGCCTCAAGAGGAGGCGTTGGTGGTGGGAAGGAGGACAACGCAGTAGAGGGAGGATACCATGAGGGCTATTCCTCAAGCTGAGCCTGAGGGGCTAATTGTAGCAGTAGACTAGGACCAATAGCACCACGTTGCGGGAGGCCGGAAGTATGGTTAATCATGTCCTTTTTATACACTCCGTAATATGTGCATGGTACAAGCATGCATTTGTAGTTTCCCAGAATGTTAGGTAGATCCAAGCATACTTGTGTCCACACATATATGTTTGTACACTACATGAGTACTTTTCATGTGATTTTTTATGGAGCAAGAATCAAATGAACTCAATGAAAATAATGTCCATTCCTTTTTGTCTATTCTAGGTCTTTTAACGCACTTTTCACTACACAATGTATGCTAACATTTCCATTTAGACACGTGGGGAATGCATTGTGTAAACATGGAAATGAGAGAGTCATTGATATCATTTGTAAAGCGGGGAGAATCGCTCGATACTCATTGAGAGATCCCCCCTCCCCCAAACACCAAAAGCGTATTGGGGAGTGTACGTAGGAGTGTATGTGGTGCACTTGCTGAAAAATACACAAGTATGTTTGCAAATGTAATTTCTATGAAATATCTCTTAGCGTTATACAATTGTATGTTTTTCATTACACCCCTCTCATACACTGCCTAATTCATGGCCTAATACACTTTTACTTTTTTGGAGAGGGGGGAGGGTCTTTCGATATCCGTTGAGCCCATCCCCCCCCACCCCCTCCAACACCGAAAGTGGATTGGGGGAGTGTATGTGGGAGTGTATGTGGTACACGTGCTGAAAAACACACAAGTGTATTTGTAAATATCATTTCTACGAAACATCTCTTACCATACTATGCTTGTGTGTATTTTTATACACCCCTCTCATACACTGCCCAATACATTGGCATGATACACTTTTACCTTTTGGAAGGGGGGGGGGGGTCGCTCGATATCCATCAAACCCATCTCTCACCCCCCCTCCCAAGCACCGAAAGTTTCTTGAGGGAGTGTATCTGGCAGTGTATGTGGTGCATGTGCTGAAAAATACACAACTGTATTCGCAAACGTTATGTCTACAAAACATCTCTTAGCGTAATGCATTTGTGTATTCTTCTATACACCCATTTCATGCACTGCCTGATACAATTCCACCTTTGGGAGAGGGGGGTCCCTCGATGTACGTCAAAACCCATCTCACCCACCCCTCCATACCGAAAGTGCATTGGGGGAGTGTATGTGGGAGTGTATGTGGTGCAAGTGCTGAAGAATACACAAGTGTATTTGCAAATGTTGTTTCTATGAAACATCTCTTCGCGTAATACACTTGTGCTTTTTTCTTTACACCCCTCTCATACACTGCCGAATACACGGGCGTGATACACTTTTACCTTTTCGAGGGGGGAGGGTCGCTTGATATCTGTCGAACCCATCCTCCAACCCCCCCCCCCCCCCAATTACCAAAAGTGTATTGGGGAAGTGTATGTGGTACACGTGTTGAAAAACACAGAAGTGTATTTGCAAATGTTATTTCTAAGAAACATATCTTAGCGTAATGCACTTGTGTTTTTGTGTACATACCCCTCTCATAAATTGTCCAATACATGGGCCTGATACACTTTTCCCTTTTTGGAAGGGGGGGGGGGGGGGGGGGGGG
>SZWC01002426.1:140031-152871 GCA_023375785.1 Penium margaritaceum
GGGGGGGGGGGGGGGGGGGGGGGGGGAGGAGAGAGTCACTCGATATCCGTCGAACCCTTCCCCCCCCATTCCCAAAAACCATAAGTGTATTGGGAGATTGCATCTAGCAGTGTATGTGGTGCACGTGCTGAAAAATGCATAAGTTCATTCGCAAATGTTATGTCTACAGAATATCTCTTTGTGTAATACACTTGTGCATTTTTCTATACACCCCTCTCACACATTGCCCAATACACTGGCCTGATACACTTGCACCTTTGGGGGGAAGGGGGGTCTCTCAATATCCGTCAAAACCCATCTCTCTCCCCCCTCCAACACCAAAAGTGTATTGGGGGAGTGTACGTGGGAGTGTATGTGGTGCAAGTGCTGAAAAATACACAAGTGTATTTGCAAAGATTATTTCTATGAAACATCTCTTAGCGTAATACACTTTTGTTTCTTTCTATGCACCCTCCTATACACTCCCCAATACTCCGGCCTGATACACTTCTACCTTTTGGGAGGAGGGGGGTCGCTTGATGTATCCGTCGAACCCATCCCCCCTCCTAAACATCAAAAGTGTATTGGGGGAGTATATGTGGGAGTGTATGTGGTGCACGTGCTACAAAATACACAAGTGTATTCACACACATTGTTTCTACAAAACATCTCTTAACATAACAAACTTGTGTATTTTTTCTATACACCTCTCTCATACATTGTCCAATACACGGGCCTGATACACTTTTACCTTTGGGGAGGGGGGGGAGGGGAGAGTCACTCAATATCCGTCGAACCCATCTCCCCCCCCCCCTCCCAAACACCAAAAGTGGATTGGGGGAGTGTATATAGCAGTGTATGTGGTGCACGTGCTGAAGAATACATAAGTGCATTTGCAAATGTTATGTCTATGAAACATCTCTCAGCGTAATACACTTGTGCATTTTTCTATACGCCCCTCTCATACACTGCCCAATACAGTAGCCTGATACACTTTCACCTTTTGGGGGGAGGGGTCTCTCAATATCCGTCAAAATCCATCTCCCCCCTCCCCCAACACCATAATTGTATTGGGGGAGTGTATGTGGGAGTGTATGTGGTGCAAGTGCTGAAAAACACACAAGTGTATTTGCAAAGGTTATTACTATGAAACATCTCTTAGCGTTATACACGTGTTTCTTTTCCATACACCCCTCTCATACACTGCCCAATGCACGGACCTGATACACTTTTACCTTTGGGGGGAGGGGGGGGGGGAGGGAGGGTCACTTGATATCCGTCGAACTTACCTCCCCTCCCAAACACCAAAAGTGTATTGGGGGAGTGTATCTGGGAGTGTATGTGGTACATGTGCTACAAAACTCACAAGTGTATTCATAAATGTTATTTCTACAAAAAAAACTCTTAGCGTAATACCCTTTAGGATTTTTCTATACACCCGTCTCATTCACTGCCCAATACACTGGCCTGATACACTGTTATCGTTGTTGAGGGGGAGGGGGAGGGTCTCTCAGTATCCGTCAAACCCATCTTCCACCCCCCCTAACACCAAATGTGTATTAGGACTGAGTATTTGGGAGTGTGTGTGGTGCAAGTGCTGACAAAGACACAAGTGTATTGGCAAATTCTATTTCTACGAAACATCTCTTAGCGCAATACACTTGTGTATTTTTATACACACCCCTCTCAAACATTGCAGAGTACATGGGCCTGATACAGTTTTACATTGTTGGGAGGGGGGAGGGAGGGTCTCTCAATATCCGTCGAGCCCATCCCCCACACCCCCCGCAAACACCAAAAGTGCATGTGGGACTGTATGTGGTGACCGTGCTGCAAGAGACACAAGTGTATTCGAAAGAAGAAAAGACCCAAAACACTAGAATGTGAGTTCGGATGGGTTCTAGCTACACCAAGTTCCGTGTCCAGAAATAGGTTTGTCTATTCATTTCAGTAGTAGCAGATTTCAGGTCTAAATACAAATTTATGTCTTCTTCACCAAACTGTGAATGGAGTTGTGAAACAATGAACCATGGTTTTTTATTTGGTGTTAAGGATTTAGTTTTAATCCTTCCAGGAGCGTTCATGTGTTTAAGCATACAAATCCACTCTTATAACTATGAACAAACATTGAGCTTTAAATTGTGCTGTAACTTAAAAGAAGGTACCATGAAACTTCCAGATGCATACATTTGACCTGTACACTGTATGAAGAGTGTATGTTTTAGGGATGATTAACCATAAATGGGAGGCCGGACAGTGGAGGCATCGCAACAAAAGTGGATGGAGGTGGACTGGAGAGCTGCGTAACAAGAGGAGAGCAAAGGCAAGTGGATGAGCTATCCAAAGGAGAAAAACATGCTCAAGGAGGCATCAACGGTGGACCACACCTACAAGACAGGCCAAGAGGGTGCTGCCAAGTCCCATGGGCGATGTTGGCTGAGCGAAGGACCAGGTCAGAGGGTGCGGTCGAGTTGTTGTTGGCTCCAACTCCTCAAGGAGGAGGACAAACACTCAAGGGGTGTGCAACAGAGGATGGGACAGGTGTTTCGGCATCTATGAATTCCGTAAAACAGGTGGATGATGCATGCAACATGCACAGTGTGGGACAGGGGAGTGGGACCTCCGTCTCTCCATATTCTCCAAAAGAGGGGTCGCAGGTGCATGAGAAGTGCGGCAGGGGAGCTGAGACCAAGGGACCGGCACCAGAAGACCTTCCTATGAGGGGAAGGCATGCATGTCAAGGACGTGCGACGAGGCGCTGGAAACAGTGCAGGTGGCGGCTAGAGGAGTAGTCGCAGCTGCAGCGTCATGGATCCCATGAGACTGGTTGCAACAAAGTGCAAGACATTATTGATAGTGCAGGCGGCATCGGCTTGGACAATGTGTCACGCACAGAGGCGGTGCCGACAAGGGCCAAGATCAAAAGCATGAAGGCCTTGCAAGAAGGTGGAGGAGATGCGCAGCACACTAGGGCAAGCTTGCAAGGTGCTGAAGGCGTTGATAAACCAGGGGCACCACAAGCACAAGCAGAGGTGATGGAGGACTCAAAATAAGGTCCGAGGTCTCCGCAGACGGGGGAGGATGCCACAAGAGGTGTGGGTCTTCCACATCAGTTGGAGCAGCACAAATGAGGTGAGTTCTCCCAGGTTGTCTCAGGGAGGCGACCAAATTTCGTGGCAAGCAGCAACACCAACACATCAAAGGTCACAATGTAGGCCACGAGGACGTTGCCAAGTCCCGCACGGGGATACAAGTGATGACAACGGGGAGCAAGGCGTCCGCCGTTGCGTGTTGTGATTGGTGCAGGGAAGCTGAGGAGAGTTCCTCACAGTAGCATCTTGGCCGGGCAACGGAGCATGGCAGATGTTCAAGGACATGGCATCATGGCTGCGATGCAGGGGGAGATTGTTAGAAAATTGTGCCCCCTTGCCATGGCTCCCATAGATCGTTTCCCTGTTTCAGCCAATGGGGAATGGTTGAACAACTAATCTGATTGCAGATATGGATTCCTTGGAATATTTCATGCAATATCAAGCTTTGAATAGCTTCATTTGAGTGAGTATTCAGAGAGATGGCTCCGCCCAAAGGTGGGGTGGTAGGCGGGTGGAATCTTGGATTCCGTCATGGGTGACGGGATAATTCCACCACAGTGGTCTAAGTTCGACTCCAATGGGCTCCAAAGGCACAAAGGCCATCAGGGAAGGGACGTGGGAGGCCTCTCTGATGTAGGAAAGGCCTCCTTCCATGTTTGAGGGCCAGGAAGGGCGCTTCGACCGGTCAGCGGTAAAGCGCTTCCCGTCAACTCCGTTTGTGGGCATGATGGACGGCTCCACCATGGGTCACTCCAATGGCCGTAGCAGGGGCTCTACTGCTCTGTTTTGAGCGTGCTTGGATGCATTGGAAAGCTCTAATCATAGGCTATAAGACTTTGATGTAATCCACTCTGAAAAACAACAATTCCCTCTTTAATGGCTCATTTCTGGTTATGAACACGCCCTTCCTCCACAATGTGGAGATCATCCAAAAGGGTGTGAAGCTGCCTAATTGGCTGAATTTCATGGAGTACATCTTGCATATAAACAAGGCGCCACTCAGTTAGTGGGATGACCTGGCCACAACACGACTTGAGGACAAGCTCTTCAAGTACGTGGTCAAGAGGGACACGTAGCAACCACATCTTGAGTGGTAGCCCATGCCGTGGAAAACCTTCTATGCTATCATGTGTAAGAAGTGCATGTAAGGTGAGGAGGCGCTGTGTGACTTCAACAAGATCAATGACTTCAGGCACCTGGGGAGCTCACTCCAGGCCTACTTGAGCGAGTTCATTGTACTTGTGGAGGAAGCCGACAGCTTCACCGAGGCCGATGGGACCCATACCTTCAAGTACCCAGAGTGCTTATCGCTTGAGTACTTGTGTGATGGTCTGGCCAGTGAGAAGCTGAAGGAAAAGACCAACAGGATGGCAAACGAACAAGCTTGGACAATTTGGAGGGTGTTGTGCAACTAAATGAGGGAAGTGGATTCGACGAACCTGAAGCACTACTCTGATGCACGGCCAAATGCGCGTGCATAGCAAGGCCGCAACATGCGCATGGACGCTGTAGGGGTTGGTGGGTCAGCCGAACAGCGGGGCGGGACCAAGAGCAAGCAACCCTTAAACCCTCTAGCCAAGAAGGCTGGTGGGTTCAAAGTATAGCTACAACAACAAGTCCCCAACAACAAGTATAGCTACAACAATGACAAGCTACTGGCAATGCGTGAGCATCGCAATGCAACCTTCCGCGACTGGCTCTACCACAACTGTATACAGCCTTACCACTTTAGATCCCAGAATCCTGAGGCTGCTAGTGGTGGACAAGAGGCCGCGGCATTGGCCATAGCCGCTGTACCTCGTTGGGATGGTGTAGCAGGAGGCTGTAGACAGGGTCGTGGTCAAGGCAATGAGCCTAGCCGTGGTAACGGACAGGGCCGTGGTATGGGTTTTTCCCACCCCTGAGTGATGTTAGTGGGAACCACTCAGGTGCAAAACTGGATCACGAGTGTGGGTTCATGTTTTCAGATGAGGACGTGAAACAATTTGAGTTTTTGACGAGTTCAAATTTCTCTGTTGTTTTCTCTCCTCTTGTTGAGCCTCCTTCTATACTTGTTGACTGGCATTATCCACTAAACCCTCCATCTCTGGATGAGATGCATGATCCTACATGCTTAGTGGTAGCGACACCAACTACTGTGCAAGAGTTGTGTGACACAGTGATTGAAGCAAACATTCTTAAAGTCTTGAGTTCAATCACATTCACTGTACCCTTGGTCGACGATTTTGAGCCAGTCAAATTCAAAGATTAGAAGGTGTTAGCCAACTTGACACGTATCCACAAGATGTAGACTCAAGTGGGTGAATCATGGGAGCTGTGGCGCCCAACGTACAGATTCCATATTTATCACAAACTCAGCTTGTTATTGTCAAGCCTGTTCACTCAGAAGAGTGGAGGTAAGATGATGATACAAATCAAAGGACATCTAGTTGGTACTGTTCTGAACGTATTTGCTGACACTAGAGGTGATGAATCTTTTGCTAGCCTTGGCTTTATTTGACAAATGGACCTCAAATACGAACCATTGAATGGCACAATTGTCTTTGGTGACAACCATGCGGTACCCGTGATCGGTACCTGTAAAGCAATCTTTTCATTCAAGGTTACACGTAGATTGTCACATTGAAGGTACTCAACCTTCTTGACCTGTTCAATCCGGTGCTCGGCGACATGCTCTGTAACAATAAGGCTCTCATGTGCTTTGACACCAAGCCCTCGATCCTTTAAAAGGGACAACATCGCTTTACATTGATTCCAGGTACAACATTGTCCTCAAGCCGGCTAAAATTCCATGCCAATTTGTCTGCAATGCAGGTGAAGGGACGTATTCGACAAGGGTGTCGATACGTCTTGACCCAGTTGTAGAAAGTGGAGGACAATGTGAAGGAAGACACATCACAATAGATCGAATCTCTACTAGCAGATTTCTCATATGTATTCCAAGACCCACCGGCTAAGCTTCTACCAGATACATAGGCCTTGCGATTCCACTACAATCGAAGATGAATCCTCCATTCACACTCATGTATCACCTTAGTCCCAAAGAAAGACAAGAGACTGAATGCTAAATCAACGAGTACCTTGTAAAATGATTGATCTTGCCAAGTAGCTCACCATACAGTTCATCTTTCCTTATTGTGAATATAAAAGACGGTAGTTTACGCATGTATGTGGACAGCCGAGCGTTGAAAAAGCTGACGGTGAAAAATCGATTCCTGTTATTGCAGATTGAGGACGTGTTTGACCAACTGCAAAAGGTAAGAGTATTTTTTCCTTGGATTTGTCTCAAGGGTACCATCAAATCCACATCACCGAAGATGATGCTTCTAAAACAATATTTCAAACGCACACGGGACACTATTAGTTCTGGGTTTTGTGCTTCGGGCTAACGAACACCTCGACAATCTTCCAAGGAGAGATGAACCGAACAATCGCCTAACAACTCGGTCAGTTTGTGTTGTTTTACCTAGATGATATCCTAGGTTTTCTCAAAATCCATGAAAGATCACATAGAAAATCTATAAGAAGTCCTTGTGATATTTCGGAAACAGAAGTTCAATGCAAAAGAGAGCAAGTACAAGCTTGCGCAAGATGAGCTCAAATGCCTTGGACACGGATACTGACTTGAGGACGTTGAGCAGTCCTCATGCAGCATGGTCATCCAGCATGAGAGTCGGAAGTTCATCCCTACTGAGATACGGTACATGATTGGGGATCAAGAGCTTCTCACGGTGGTACAAACTTTCAAGATGTGGCGTTGCTACCTCGAGAGTACTGAAGGGGGTGTGATGGTCGTGACCGACCACAACCCATTGGTGTTTCTTGCAAACACAACTGAGCCTGTCAAGACAATAGGTGAATTTGAGCAAACACCTGAGCTGATTCTTGTTCACATGGGAATATCGGCCAACACGTATCAATGTGGCCGATCCACTAAGCGCATAGCCTGTGGAAAGTAAATGAAGGTTGGTGGTTTGTTATGGTTATTGCGACAGCAATTGTATGAATACCAAATCCCCTTGCATCTTTGTAGTAACCACCTTGAGAGATTATCCATGACAATGGCTTTGCAAATAGGATCAAGATGGGATACTATATCTCGACAAGTACAGGTTGGTGGAGGCCACAGGAATCTTTTAACACAAAGAACCGGTTGTGTCAGACTCAAGAGACCTTTGAGCGAAGATTATCTCCCATGACCCGCTAGTTGTAGGATATGTGGGATCGCGAAAAACCGGACAGGCACTCTCGGACCACTATTGATTACGAGGATGGAATGTCAATGTCCGTAAGTATTACATGACATGCGACCCATGTCTTTGGAACAATGCTAGTAACAAAAAACCTGTTGGAATCCTCCAACAACTTTCCATTCCTGTGACACCATTGGAGTGCGTTAGCATGGAATTCGTTATTCGTCTTCCAAATACGGATAGTGGACACAATGCAACACTAGTGGTTGTTGATCTTTGGATGAAGATAACAGAATTCATTCCTACAACCATTGATGTGTGTGCAGTGGCGACCGCTCGTCTCTTCTTTGAGGGTATTGTAAAGTACCACGACTTGCCATTGCGCATCATCTCCAATTGAGATGAAAATTTACTAGCAAGTTCTGGCAAAAGATGCACAAGTACTTTGGTAGCAAGTTGCAAATATCACCAGTGTTCCATCCTCGAAGTGACAGATAAACAGAGCACATGAATTGTACTTTGGAGCAGATACCTGGCATGCAGATGGACTCTACCATGGACGATTGAGACAAATTCCTAGTACCCGTAGAGTTTGTGGTGAACAGCTCGGTGAACAGGTCCATGTAGTTCACACTGTTTGTGTTGAATAGTGGTCGGCATCTAGAAGTGCACCTTTCGTTGGTGAAGAGTGGGAGTAAAGGAGGACATGTTCCTTCTGCTCAAGCCTTTTCCAAGTGTATAGACTCCTTGTTATAGGAGGCGAATGGTCACTTTCAAGCAGCTTAATAACATCGAAAGACATAGGCCAAAAAAACGTGCAGTGAGGTCTTGTTTGAAATAAGTGACAAAGTTCCGCTTAGCACTAAGCGGTTGAAATTGCCAGGGGCACAAAAACGTCTACCGAAGTGGCTTGGGCCGTTTCCCATCGTGGCACGCATCGGGCCAGTGGCACATCGATTGCTGCTTCCGCCAACTATGAAGAGACATGACGTTTTTCATGTGAGCCTGCTGGCTCCATACATGGCAGACGGAACCGTTCAGCCTCTGCCAGCAGTCCTTGCTGCCGACGGCTATTACAAGGTCTATCGCTTACTCTAGGAATGAGAGAGTACTCTTTGGTCATGCATTGTTTCAGAGTTCCTTTTTCTTTGGGCCGGTTGTGCACCTGAACATTACTCATGGGAGCCCTAATCCCGGTAGCCCACAGAGGTGGTTAATGAAAACTTGAGTGAGCTTGTAGCTCGGACAAATTGATGCGTGGCAGGAGGTACCACCTGAACGCAGAAAAAGTGAACAACATTCTCGTAGGGTGTCATTTATGGACATCGATCATAGGAGGTTACGGGTGCCCAACATGGCTGTCGTGCAGACGCTCCAGCCTCAAGGGGAAAGGCCGCTAGTCGGGTTGAATGACAAACTGTAGCTTAGGTCCAAGTGCCATGCAAGTGTTCATGTCTTAGATGGTGATTGGAGATTTTTTTGTTTCACAATATTGATGCTTCACTACCCGATACTCCTACTTGTTATTCATGAACCGGGATGTTTCATAACAAGTGAGGAGAAATGTAGCGGGAGGGCTGGTTCGGCCCTTTCGGCCCTGGCAATCAGCGGCGGCTGCCTGGTGGCCAGCCATGCGCTGGCCAACCAGCGGCCAGCTAACAGCCGGCCGGCCGGGTGTCTGGCCGCCGGTCAAGTGACCGGCCGGCCACCTACCGGCCAGCCCCTGCCGCCAATCGAATTGTGGGTTCGATCTGTGGACGAGTGGCCACCAGTCCTCACAAGCAAGGTTGGTGGCCCCGCACCCTTGCCCTTGCCCTCCCCACCTTGCCGGATGAGGCGAGATGAATGAGGGGAGGGGTGAGTAAGAGAGAGGGCGAGCGAGCAGGACAAAGCTGGACGCAAAATAGTCCAGCGAGCCTCAGACGCAACAATTTTGTGCCATTGCATAAAAAGTTGTCAAAGTTGTGAATTAGCATGACTTCTACTTGTTTCTCGGCATAACTTTTGCGAACCCACAAGTTTGGGATATACATCCCTTGATAGCGCACCAGAACAAGGGGGTGAGGTTTTAAATGGAAATGGGCCTCCGAAGATTCAAAACATTTTAGTCTCCCTGCTCAGGGTTGTCGATGACGATTGCTCCTCAATATTGTGAGGGAGAAAATCCCTCACTCGGTCTGAGATTGCCATTCTACGATCTCCGAAGACGAACTAAGTTCAGGAGCCAAAGACAGATCCATTATAATTTGTGACAAACTGATAACTTATACCAAGGAGTAAGTGTACTTCGATGACAGGCACTCCAAGTGTCGAGTGGGTTGAGCACATACGTACATTGCCAAGAATGAGAATGAGGCATGTATTGAGTCCATGGTGCTTGAGCCGAGCGCCACATGCGTGGTCTGACCGTGAGTGGTTGCTTGGAGAATCTTTGCCGAGATGTCAGGGGGATTTGAGAATATTGAGGTGCTTCTTTATAAAAGTCTAACGTTGTTTAGAAGTCGACAAGAAAGTATCAGAACATTGATGTAGTTTGCGACACTCCTGCAAACATTTCTGGAAGGTGGTCGAAGTTCTGAGCAACTTATGGAACAAAACACTAGAGGTGTGGGCAGTAGGCAGGAATGCCCTCGGCCAAAAGACGTAAAAAACCTGAAATATCCGCTTGATCGGCCATGAGAGAAATGCCCACTCGCAGAGTTCAGGGACAAGTGTACGTCAGGAACGTAGTAGTATGCGCTCGACATGTCGGACACTTGCCATTGAAGAAACATTCATGCTTAAGGAACTTGTCCCTGTTTCTCAACATGTCTTTTGCTTTGCACCTCATCCTTGTGAAAAGGAAACTATGCAGCAGGTTGGGGCAGCAGCGTTGTTGATGCAGCGTGCGGGCTTCCACGCTCGTTGCTTAAGTTAGCTGCCCCCTTAGTCTGCTGCTCTAGAGTCTAAGTCTGGAAGCTCTGGGTTTTGTTACTCAGAAACGCGCGCGCCAGAGTTAGCGCCAGAAAGCAACTGAAAACTGATAATGACTGATTAGGAATGAAGAATGAACAGCAATGGGGGACCCCTCCAAGTTCTAGCCCACCCCCCCCAGCTCTGTAGAGCTTGTTACTCAGTTCATCAGCCAATCAGAAAACAGCTCAGTTCAGGCTGGCAGGTTTTCTCGGTGAGGCCTGCCAGGCAGCCGACAGCCCAAAACCCGGGCGTCGTCCGTTTTGCCTGAAAACTGGACCATACCATAATACCGACGCTGCGAACGCAGCCGTGCGGTCAGAATCTGCTAGAAAAATAGTAGTGAGGAGTTATGGCAGCCTAAACCCAGATAGTGCCCACGATGGTTTATGCTGCCAAACAGGGCCATGCAACATGCAACTGGGACCCTAGGCAGTGCATGACGACGCGACACGACAGTACGCGCTGGGCGCATGCAGACAGCGACTGCGGCGGCAATAACTGCCGACGGTGCGACCTCCGAGGAGGCCTGCCGATGGAGCTGAACATGTCACCGGAGAGAGGAGGCTCCAGCGAACCGCGAGACGACCTCAGCGTGTGTCGGCTCCACCGGACGACACTCCATCGGCGTCGAGTCTCGCCGTCAGTCATCTGCACGCCGATGTACACAAGCCGGGAGGACACAAGAGAGTACAACGAGCACAAAAAACCAACACTTCCCCATGACTCACAGGCATAGTGCACATGGGCGGGCAGAGACACGGTCAACACACGGACTCCCCCAAGACATGCAGAAGTGCAGGTAGAGACGAAGAAAGCAAGTCACGGACGCACACTGACTGAACTCACAGCCTTCTTAAATGAGTCCCGCTTCAGTGCCTTGGTCAGAAAGTCAGCCAGCTGCCCTGCTGTCTCAACCAACACGATGCTGATGCTACCGTCGTGCAACAACGAACGCACATAGTGACACTCAACATTGGTGTGCTTTGTGTGAGTGTGATGCACACCGTCATTGTCTGCAATGGCCACGGCACTCTCATTGTCACAATGCAAGGTGATGGATGCGACAGACTGACGCAACTCGGACAACAGACAACGCAACCGCACGCTCTCACACGCACCTGAGCCAAGGGCCACGTACTCAGCCTCAGCAGTGCTGCGTGCAATGCACCCCTGCTTGCCGCTGCGCCAGGACACAGCTGTGCCCCCGACCAGAAAGATCCAGCCAGTGCGACTCTTACCGTCTGGACTACCGGCCCAGTCGCTGTCGGTGTACCCCATTGCAACGACGGACGGCTGACGGCGGAACATGAGGCCTAGCCGAGGGGTCGAGACGACATACCGCAGTACTCGGATCGCGGCCTCAAAGTGGAGGTGACGCGGCTCCTGAGAAAACTGGGCCAGGAGGTTAACGGCGAACACGATGTCTGGACGCGTCGTCGTCACCAGGAACATCAGTGACCCGATGACCCGCAGATACGTGGTCACATCAACTGGCTCCCCCACAACAGCTAGGTCATGACTCTTCAACTTCACCTGACCATCGGGTGACATGGGTGAGGAAGCGCTGGGCACGAGGGGCAAGTCCTCGGCGAAGCGGGCTGACAGGGTCTGCACATAGGCAGCCTGGTGGACATGCAGGATGCCCTGAGAGCGATCATGCTCGAGCTCCATGCCTAGGAAGACCGGGCAGAACCGAGATCCTTCTTCTGGTAGGCAGCGTGTAGTAGGTCCTTGACGTGCTGAATGGTTGTCGCGTCTGGTGACGCAATGAGGAGGTCGTCGACGTAGACCAGGACCGCGGTGAAGGTCTGACCTCGCGGGCTGATCAACAGTGCGGGGTTAGCGATGCTGCGCTGGAGGCCGCCACGGAGAAGCGTACTGCTGATCTCCTGGTTCCAGCACCGAGGCGACTGCTTCTGACCATAGATGGCCTTCCGCAGCCGCCAAACTCTCCCAGTGCCATCGTCGAAGCCTGGGGGCTGTGTCATGTAGAGCTCCTCACCCTCCAATGAGCCATGGAGGAATGCGTTGCTCACGTCCATCTGATGCAGCTCCCACCCGTGCTAGGCAACTAGGCTGAACAATGCCCGGCTAGTGGAGAACCGGCCAACTGGCGCAAAGATCTGGTCGTAGTCAATCCCAGGGACCTGAGCAAACCCCTTTGCTGTGAGACGGGTCTTGTACTTGTCCAAGGATCCGTCAAGCTTCCACTTATGCCGAAAGACCCACTTGGCACCGATGGCCTTCCGACCAGGAGGGAGGTCCACGAGGTCATACACGTGGTGCTGTCGGATAGCTGCGAGCTCCTCGGCACATGCAGCATCCCAATGTGCGCCCTCAGCGGAGGCTCGAGCCTCGCGTAGGGTGGAAGGGTCCTCTGGGCGCGCTGTGGACCAGACTGAGAGGGAAAGTGCATCACGAGCCCCAGGTGGGATGCGTGCGAGTGCGGCCACAACAGCATGCCGATGCTCGTGAAGAAGCATGGCGTACCCCAATGCAGAGCCCGGGTGAAGGTCTGCGATAATGGCAGAAGTGGTCAGGCCGAGAGCCTTTGTGCCAGGGTCCCCACTCACGACCGTGGGAGTGGAGGAGACACGTTGAGCCACAGGGGGTCGAGGCGC
>SZWC01002426.1:166648-181702 GCA_023375785.1 Penium margaritaceum
GTGTGTGTGTGTGTGTGTGTGTGTGTGTGTGTGTGTCTGTGTATCCCCCCCCACCTTTCCAGAAAGCGACATCTTGAGGTTGTGCTTTGTTTGGTACGGTGCGCTCTGTCCACCCAATGCATAGGCCTGTATTTCAAAGCGCAGTCCTTAGTCATTGTCGATGGTTTCACCAATAATGACTGGGCTCATGAATCTTATGCACGTAGTAACACAGGCTACATCGTTCAAATCAGGGGCAGAGCTGTCTCTTGGAAAAGGGGCGAACAAGCGTGTGTGGCAAGGAGCTCAGGAAAAGCTGATTATGTAGCACTTGGTGCGGGCACATGTGAGGCTGTCTGGCTGTGTCGCTTGCTACAAGAGTTGTGCGTCCTCACTCGCCGCATCACCTTGTGCTTTGACAATCAGAGTACAAAATGTATGAAGAAACTGATGGCATACACCATTCACGCACAAAGCACATCAATGCTGAGCATTGCTTTGTTCGCAATTGCATTACTGTTGGCTTGGTTCGAGTTGCCTGGGTGGACACACGTTCACAGCGGGCTGAATTTCTCACGTCTAGCTATGGTGTTCACCATGTTGATCTTGCTTGTCCCCATGACACTGGCTGATTCATTCTCACTGTCTCTGTTCTAACTGACACTGGCTTGTTGTCGCATGTGAGTGCTGTGATAGCGAGTCATTGGGAAGTGTTAATGTCTGCGGTTCAGTTGGTGGCCCACCATACCTATAATATCCTCTTGTCTTGCTTCACATGCTCACTATATCACATCTGTACAGGAGACTAAGTGGTGAGACTGCGCTGAAGCATTTTCTACGTGGTGTGAGGCATACCTTAAGGAGCTCTCACACTGTGTGCAATAGCACATGCGCAAGCAGTGCTCCTCGGCCACATGATGTATTCCTTCTTATGATTCTTGCTTTTGGCTTTGCTCGTGGGGCTCTAGTCCTTAGACACTTTAGGAAGCAAGGGCTATCTCCAACTTGTGTGTGGATTTCTGGGAGAGGCTCATTTCTGCATGCCGGGTGCTGATCCATAGGAGGCCACCTGGCCAGATTAATTCTGTGCCACAAAGAGTAGACACCCTCAGTTAACTTCCAGAGGTTGGTCTTGACCCCCGGATGGCGGTGTGGTGTGGGCGTGCTCCACGCACAGCCACACTTACGGGCTCACGCTGATTGAACACCCCGTTGCTCACTAGTAACCAACTCTCATTCAATTGTAAGAAAGTTTTTCAAGCCATGGCATGTTTACGTGGAAGTTATCTCATTTCCTTGCCCTTGTGTTGCATGACATCCATGGTTCTACCCACCAAAGGAAGTAACTACAGTCAGCAGCGTGCTGACTATAGTTACTTCTTACATGCCGGAATAAACCGACGTGTTGTCCGGTAGGAATAGCAACCCGGCCACACACATGCAAGATCCCAAACAACATGCACGACTAAAATAGATAAACCACATCAACCACGAGCACATATGGGTGAATGCATTTTCCCATGTATTTACTCCATGTTTGCTAAAAGAAAAGCACGCAGGTCTGGCTCATCACAGCCTCTGTGCAGTCAAACATGCCCAAATTGAACACAACAAGGGCCATTCTTACACATGGTTGATGCGCCAGAGGTGTACGATCCACTGTGAGTTTGACAAAACTACGTCCGAGGGGTTCACTTTAGATCAGTCACCTGTAGTGATGGTGAGTGTGTGGTTATAGTCAAGAGGTCACTTACGTGAACACATCCTATTAACAACACAACCGACAGTCACGCCCACCGGTGTGCTTAACTCCTGCTCCTAGCCCCACTTGTGCTTGTTGATTCATTCTAAGTACCAAGAGCTTTGATCCATGGCATGTACAATGTTGGGATCTCTCCACACACTCACCTCTCACATCCCTTGGTCAAAGTGCTGAAAGGAATAACTACAAGGATATTCTATAGTCCACAAGCACACGTCGAAGCACACAAGTTCAACAAACCAGTGGAAGATAAATTAAGCTAGCTGCAAGCTCCCAAAAAGCCAAGGCTAGAACCCAACAGACATACAAGCTTCTCGGCTGTCCGAATGACAAAAGGAATTGAGCAAAAATATAGAAGCAAAAGAGTCATGAACAAGCGAAAGTAACACCATTGAGAAAGTTCTCCTCTGGAGTCGGTCACCGAGAAAACCCCAGTAAGCACGTCAGGAACGCAAGCTGAGGCTGATGTTGTTGAGGTTGAGAAACTACAAGGAAGCTTCCTAGCCTTGCTGCCGTTGTATGGTGAAATTGTCCAGTATGCTGACACACTAACTAGCGAGCAGGTGTAAGAAATGGTAAGATTTAGGCAAGGGAGACGCGAAAGCTTCATAAGTACCAATAGCTTAGTAATGCATAAATAAATGAAAACTGGCAAGCACAAAACATGAATACCCACCGTGGCGCATGACAGGTGAAGCACAAGCGAGTAAAAGCTTGTCCTAAAACGAGTCCAAAATCATTGTTTAGGCCATGAATCTGCGTACACACATCTGAATGCAACACCATCTAAACTGAGAAATACAAAATCTTGAGTCGGACACAACGACTCGTTACACACACAGGTCTGGCATCAATCGGTGGACACACAATTTTAAAAATGGAAATCAGGATTAACCCCAGTCTATAGAGAAACCTGAAGAGTACCCTAGTAGGCACCCAGGACACTGTGACGGCTATCTGGCAGCTGCAGGTGGGTGTAGCTACCACCCATTCATGCTCTCGTGCCAGCTGGGTCCACATCAAGGATCTGTACAATCATGGATACGACAGAGTGGTCACAGTAAGGTGTACAAATAAACGAGGACGCCTTTTATTACACCACTCCCCTTTGACCCGACAGTACGCATGTCCATACACGTGCAGAATTCACACAGGTGCACAACGGGATGTTCAGCATTCCATACTCACACATTCCATTCTCAGCCATCCTAATGCAAGGGATGAAGCCAGATAAAACAAATGGCCACCATGAACTTTCCGCGCTCCACTGCCTTGGTCAGGAATTCAGCCCGCGGCATGTTCATACCGACCCAGATGATGAAGATCACCTGTTTGTTCCAGAAGATCATGCACAAAATGATGTACAAAATCAATATGCTTCATGCATGCATGAAACACACTAAAGTTCTCTACAATGGCAGGAGCACTTACGATGTTATTGCACGGGTTGATGCAAGGAACATCTGACGTAACTCACAGAATAGACATTGTAGCCATACAATTTGATCAGTCACAGCCTCCAACGTAACACACTGAGCCTTTAATGCACTACATGCAATGTAGCCTTGCTTGCTGCTGCTCCACGACAAAGTGGGTTCATCCTGCAAGAACACATCACCTGTCTGATTGTACCAATCAGGCCTGTGTAGCCATCCACTACCACCAAAAGAGTACCATTGAAAGCAGAGTCTAAGGAACGGTATAGAAACCTCGCGCCATACTAGAAGCATGGCCACGTGGACGCTTATTTGAGGAAATTACAAAAATAGTGTAATGAGGTTTATGGTGAAGGCTATGTCCGATTGCGTGGTCGTGGCCATGTAACAGAGAGTGTAAGGGACGCAAGTACATGGTCAGGTTCACTGTCTCTCCCACTTGTGTTAAATCATCCACCTTCAGGGCATCCAACCCGTTAGGTGTGATGGGACTGGAGGCTGTGGGAACTACACCAAGGAGTTCAACAAACTGCTCCTCGATAACACTATGCAATGTGCTTGATGTAGCAAGTGTGTCTTATGCTGACAATCACGTATGATGTCAATCGCAAGAAACACAACTTTAGGACCAAGACCCTTTATCGGTTAAGTGACCCAAAGCACTGCCTTGGTCTCCTTCATGGTCTCCATCAAAGGAGATGTGATGAGGAGGTCGTCTATGTAGACCAAGATAGCGACGAAGCTCTCAACTTTACATCTGAGAAAGAAGGACAGCATCACTCTGCACAATGATGGCTTGGGTCAGTGTGCCTGTGGTCTACTGCTTCGAACACCAGGATGATTGCTTCAAGTTGTACAATGCCTTGCACACCCTATCACCATATTCAAAGGATATTGGCTGGACCATGTAGATCTCCTTCTCTAGATTTCCATGGAGGAACGCGTTGTCACATCCATCTAGTGTAGCTCTCAGTCATAGTGAGTAATAACACTAAACATGACGTGAGTGATGATTATACAATCAACAGGTACAAACATGTTAGTAAAGTTTACACCTTCGATGTGTGAGAATCCCTCGGCTGTCAGGCGGGCTTAGTAGTGATCCAGTGAGCGGTCAGGCTTTACCTTCTTGCAAAAGACCCGCATGGCATGTGCAGTATTTTGCCCAGGCTAGAGGTCAATAAGCCAATAGACACCATCAGATGGTTAAAGTGCACACCTCCAGACTCGGTCTGACCACGAGAAGGTCAGTTGCGACATCGTAAGTAACCACAAACTCTTGGGTAACCAACTCCACGCTGACAGGGCATGTTGGATACACCGTACTACAGTATTTACCTGGCCACCCCGATCCGCGGAACATCAATGTCCACCGTGGAACATCAATGTGATACCCCCCTATATCGGCCACCCCAGAACCTCGGACTTAGTGGGTGGGAGGAGGGGGTTTGTCTCTTCTCTATGGTGACCTTTTCCCCTCTGCTTGGCCCTATTTTAGAGTGAAATCTGATGCCACGTCCGTGGGCTCTCGATATTTGTGGCGCGTGTGTCATTGTCTGATAGTCTGTCAACACTTTGCTTGACCGAACGGCCGATTGGTTGGAGCAGCCCAATATCCGGAATCGTGTCCTGTCCAATATCCTGCGCCTGCGTTTTGAAGAAGACGTCCGAAACCAAAAAATCGTGCCAAACTCGGTTAAAAGTGGTGCCCAAACGAGCCCATCAATCGTCGATCGACGGAAGACCACGGTTGACCTCGCAAATGTAAATGGTAAATGACTGAGTTCATTTTTCACGTCATTGACAGGCATACGTGTGTATTCAAGCCAATGAAATACAAATGTAAACCTGCAAACCTGCAAACCTGAAAACATGCAAACATTTCATACAAAGCATTCAACCTGCTTTCAAACATTCAATTGTACAGTCAACAGGCAGTATGCAATGAATCAGCCATGAGCCACGAACGAGGTCAGGATTGTCTTGACCTCTATCCCTGATTGGTCCGCAAGAGACCAATCACAGACGGCGGCTGAGTCTTGTTCGCGTGTGCACGCTTTCGAACCCAAACCACAGCACATCGGTGCGGCATCGATGTGGGCTGCGGTACCAATGCTGCGGTGACAGGGTCACCCCGGAACCCCGGGTCAACACACTTATTGCATTTTACCTAGACATTCAGGCCAAGGGCCTTCGTGCCAGGCTTGCCACTTTGAACATCACAAGTCAAGCGTTTGGGCGCCGAGTCAGCCGTCTGCTAAGCCTTAGATGCCAGTGGTCTGAGACGACCGCCAGGCTCGTAGGAGTAGTCCGATGGTGAGGTGTTCACCTTGAGCAATGGAGCAGGCCGTAAGTTCACAACCATAGGGACCGTGGACTTGTAGGAAAGGGGAGAGGGTGGAGGAGAAACATGGAAAGGTGCCGGCTCGCACAGATGAAAAGAAGGTATAGGCAAAGGAGTAGGTGTGACGCGGGATTAGGTGTGCTTGGAGGAACTGAAGCTGCCACAAGATCAGGTGTGCCGGAGGGAACATAGGCTGGTAAGGGATCAGGTGTGCCAGAGGAGACTGACGCTAGCACAAGGTAGGTGTGCCAGAGGGGATTGACACTAGGACGGATTCAGGTGTGCCGGAGGGAACCAACTAGACTACTGAATCCGTAGCCAAGATGGCCAAATCGATAGCAGCCATAGACCGGACCATTGGTGAGGAGGCCCAGACGGACCCATCGGCAGGACTAGACTCCCCCATCTGCCGAGAAGTCATACAAGTAGGAATGTGGCCGGCGGCAAGAAACAGAATGCTGGATAGGCAACAGAGGGTAAGAGCCTTTAAGATGAGATTGTCTTGACACACGACAATATGATGGCGAGTGGGGTTTCAGAAGCGCCTGGCCTTCGACCATGGGGAGATGCCGAGGAAGGCACACATGCGGACCCAAGGTGAGACCGTAGACCCCTGCTGTTCCTCCGTGTACTACACGTAGGTGAGCAATTGGCGGGATTGCCGAACCATAACTCGTACATCATGACATGGTCCGGAAGAGGACCATGCGGCAGGCGGATCCAGACCCATGACAGGTAGGAGAGGCCTTCAAATACAAAGGACTCTAATCCAAAATACCACACTCAGACAGAATGGCTCAGACCACATCCTCCATGGCACGTTTCCAACGCTCAGACACATCATTATGCTATGGTGTAGTAGGGTAAGAGCACTCGTGATAAACACCGTGCTCAACAAAGAATGTTTCCATCTGGCTTACAAACTCTCTACCACAATCCGAGAGGAACGTGTGAAGGGTGTGATGAAATTGGCGCGCAACCATCATCAGCCACAGATGGATTGCCAAGACATCACCACGCTTGTGGCAGAGTCTGCAGACCCACTGCATCTGGGTTAAGTCATCAATTAGGATAAGGACATCTCGACCCCGATCTGAAAGGAACTCAAGGGAAAAGGAACCGAGGAGGTCCGAGTGGACCAACTTGAATGGACGTAGTGCCTGGGAATTGGAGTCAGAGTAAGATAAGTGATGCATCTTACCCTTGACACAAAAAAAGACAATTAGTCTTGGGTAGCTTCTCGAAGGAAGCTACCCAAGAGTGAGGGCTGGCTGAATTCTAACGAGCTTGGGCACAGTTTCCGAGCTCACATGGCAGAGGCAGGTAGCAAGTGCTGGTACTCAAGGGAAAGAACACCGGTATGCACAGAAGAGGGAAAGGGAGAAGAAGCAGATGGAGTGCAAGGAGAGACAATACATGTCATAAAAATTTGAGGCAGGAACAGCAAGGGTACGGGTGTCAAAAGCAGCTACTACGGTAGAGTCAATGGAGTGCTGAATAGTGAGACCCATCCGGGTGCATGCACAAACAGAGAGTAAGATAAGCTAAAGAGCAGGGACAAAAATCACATTGAAAATGTACAAGGAGCCAGCTGGACCATCAAACGACACAACCCAAACTTCCTCAACATGCAACTTCTGACCAAACTCTGTGTGGACAGACCAAATGGACGTAACACGACCAAGCACGACGAAGTCACTACGATGACAAGTCATGTGATGGGTGGCACCGGAGTCAATGGCCCAGTTATTACTCAGCTCACTTCCAGTGACCAACCGTGAAAAACATGCCACATAACACTATGATTCTATTGGAAACTTAGTAGATGACTCGGGACAATATGGAATAGAACAGACTTGTGACTCGTAAAGCCAGTCGCTTCAATCAGGTACATCTGCATCACAAGCTAATTGTGGTGTAGCGGCCGACTGGGACAAAAGTCTCGTCAAATAGAATACCATGGATTTGAGAGAATCCCTTGGCAATGAAGCAAGCCTTGTAAAGATCTATGGTGTTATCAGGGTTCAGCTTGCGACGGTATACCCATTTGGTTGTAACCGCCTTGCGACCCGGTGGGAGGTCTACGAGCTCGTACACACCGTGCTCTGACAGTGCGTCAAGCTCGATTTCCATGGCCTGCTCCCACAAGGGGGAATCAGAGGCCGTGTGGGTTGCCTGCACAGTCAACACTGGCAAAGCACGCAGCAACATACCTAGCTACGGACGAGGTGAGAGCTGAGTAAAACTCTTGTTCAATAAGAGAGTAGCCAAGTGCTATGCTGGGGTGCACGACAGAGACAGTCGCAGACAATGCAAAGGTAGTAAGGCCAAGAGCACGGAGACCAGGGTCACCAAAGACGACAAGATGAGACTGAGATGGAAGTGCCCGGAGACAACCACCACACGTGTGGGGTGAGACTGGTGGGATAGACGGGACACACGTTACAAAAGAGGGGGCAGCAGGGCTCGATTGCACAAGAGGAGAGGGAGAGTCAGCGGGCTCAGAGAGAGCAGGAGGCGACGCGGACATGGTAGCAGCTTCAGAAGCAGAGGACGAGGAAAAGGGCTCAAGAGAGACAGAGTCAAAAGAGGCAGGGGACCGTACGGGTGGAGGGGAGTCCAAGGGAGCAGGGGAGGACGAGGAAGGAAAGTCCAAGGAGAAAGAGGAGCTCAAGGGCTCAAGAGAGACAGCAGGTATTGAGGGACGCCTAGAGGCGAGAAAAAAAGGCCCAGAGGGAAGAGGACCACCCCCACCCCGAGAGGGCGGAGAGAGAGACCCACCAAAGCGGGGAGCATCGCGCTCAAACAGGTGTTCAAAGAAGAGCGTGTCGCGAGACTCAACGACACAACAACGTGAGGGATCCTAGAAGCGCCACGCTTTGGAGAACGGGGAGACGCCAAGAAAGACGCACAACCGACCACGGGGGGACAGCTTACCATCCCGTTGGTCCGCGGGGATCTACACTGAGGCAAGACGCCCCCAGACACGAGCAAGGCGGAGGTCAGCACGCCGGCCCGTCCATCGTTCAAACGGCGTGACAGAATGGGAGAAAGGGCTGTGAGGAACGCGTATCTAGACCGAAGATATGTATGACATGGCCTCAAACGCCAAAAATTGGGATTGTCCAGAGGTAGAAAGAAGAGAGCGGACTCCATCAACAAGAGCGCGGTTCCAACGCTTGGACACACCGTTCTGTTGTGGGGTGCAAGGGGCAAAGGATTTCAGTCAAATACCATGAGATTCAAGGAAGCAAGAGGTGGGACCAAAGAACTCACCGCCACAGTCGCTGTAGAAAACTTGCAACGGCCGGAGACATACACGTTCAGCCTACGGAAGCCAGGACTCAAGAACGGTAGTGACATCACTTTTATGACAAAGGACGAAGACCCAGCGGTAGCGTGAGAAGTCGTGAGTCAAGCACATGACATAGCGGCCGAGGCCACCAAGAAATTCCTGGGGTAAGGAACCCATGACATCAGCGTGGACAAGGTCAAGAGGATGGGACGTGGTAGACTCAGCAGTGGAGAATGGGGAGCAGTGAATTTTACCACTGGCACAGTCCAGATAGGTGGAGGTGTAGGGAGGTGCAACCGTGGCAGGGTCAAGGGCGTAGGCAGGCCAAAGGTTAAGAAGGCACTGGATGGCTGTAGTGTGAATGTGGCAGAGGTGACAGTGCATCAGATCAGTATGCGCTGGAGACAAAGACGGGACAACGTGAATGAGAGGAGATGCAGCGAAAGACAAAGGCAATGTGAGGGGCACACGAAAGAGACGATCACAGCGCACACCATGAAGGACAACACAACCAGTCGAGCAAGGAGAAATGGATGCCAAGTCATGGCTTGACGAGAATTCCATGCCCTGGTCGTCAAGGGTGGTCACAGAGAGGAGGCTGACTTCAAGGTCGGGCACAGAGAACACATCAGACAAGTAGACAGAGCCCTTAGGGCCAACAAATCAAATGACACCAACACCTTGGACTGGGAGAAGCTGTTCAAAGCCAGTGAGCACAGAACGGACAGAGCCAACGGGCCCAAGAGATACGAACGACGACCGACATGAGGTCATGTGATGCGTGGCCCCAGAGTCAATGATCCAAATACCTTGGGATGCACAAATGGTGGGTAGAACAAGACAGATAGCAACGGTACCACGAGAGGAGATGGGAGAAGAGCCACCAAGACGAGTGGGGAACGTATGAGACTACCACTCCTCAATCCACTCACAATCATCAGACAACACCCCCTAGACACCACCAAACGTAGCACCACGAAGGGTGGCGTCGGACTCACAAACGGATACACGGGACTGGCAACTCACATTTCACCTCCCTGACAACGAAGGTGAAAAACTTATGCCAGCCGTCGCTCGAGGATGCGCTCCTTGTCACGACGGTCTGAAGAACAGTCCAAGGAGCGGTCGGACGAGTGATCAGAGAAATGGCCATCGTCACGAGCCCAGGGAGGCAAGGAGTAGTGAGAGAACAGGGACCATGGTCGGGACGTCCAGACGGTGATAGTATCCAACTCCAAGGGCTGGTTGGAGACTGTGATGGCTGAAGGGGGGCAAGCTTGGTCGAGAGAGCGGAAGCAGAGGAGGAGGATGAGGAGGACACAACAGTCACTACTACAGTGGCGAAGGAAGCGGTCACACCGGTGTGGGCCTAGTGGGCGCGCATAGAGGAGGCAAGACGCGCATCATCACGACGAGCCGGGCATTTGGGCGTAGAGTGCCCAGTAGCGCCATAGTTCCAGCAGGTGACATCGCTGGTGGTGGGAGGTGTATTCTTGCCGCCACGGCCACCCCCACGACCCTTGCCCCCACGGCCACCCCCATGGCCAGAGCCACCACCCCCCCCCTCCTGAGAGGAAGCCTGAGTGGGGTGAGCAGCGGTAGGAGATGAAGTGGAGTAGGAGGTTGTGGCTGCTTGCGAGGAGGATAAGGAGGTGACTAGAGCGAGCGTAGCACGATGCATGGGCTTGTTCTACAGGGTGTTCCACCAATCAGTGAGACAGGAGGCAGTGAAGTCGTAGAGGGGACCGATCCCTGGTGGAGTCCGCAGGAAGTGGAGCAGCAGCAAGCCGCTCAAGCTCTGCCTGAGAGACCTGGAGGTAGAGATCAGACAGCTCGAGGATGAGTCCAGCCACAATAGAGAGGCAGATAGAGAGAGGATTGGGGGCAAGCCTGCCAAGATCACATAGCAAGCGTAGGTTGCGCACCCAATATCTATTTGTAGTCCCCTCTGCCCGCATCTACAGAGTGTTGAACTGGATAGTGAGGGCACACTGAGCAGCATGCCCAGTCAGTTTTCTGCCGTCGGATGAGAGCGTAGGCACCAGCGGGGTCAGCAGGGATGCCACGCGTGGGGTCTGCATTGTACGTACCGATGTCATCGAGTAGGCTCTCAGGGCCGGTGTTGATGAGTGCCGGCACAGAGCGGACGGCCTCAGCTAAGGGTGCACACGGATCCTGGGCTCCGCGGTACCCTACCCATGAATCCGGATCCAGATCCGGATTCGCGGTTCCGGATCCAGGATTGTGGATCCGGCTTGTATCTGCGGATCCTGACCCGGATCCTTCGGTAGAGGGGGGGGGGGTCAAAAAACCTGGCTAGACGTCCGGCTCAAGTCATCCGCGTAGCACACTCATTTGCACATTCGAATTCAAACAGCTGAGCATGCGCGGCACATTTTGGAGCGGCAAAGTTTATGGCGACACGACCGCGTGGCTGGCACATGCATCATGCGTGTCAACGGCCGCAAACCTGTCATGTCGCCAGCCTGGAGATGGCGACTTGACATTTCATTGGTCTCATATCTTCTTATGTGTCGACTGTCCAACCATATCAGGCCATGCGTGGCCTGATATGGTTTGGGCAAAGGCAGCCGTCGATGGACATCGTCAGATCGTTGGTGGTCCGCAACAGCGCAACCCATCCGTCGTTGCGTGACGACGCTGTTTAGAAGCACAACACCTAAGTCTACGTCTTCCTGTTCGACGTACAACAGCTCCGTTTCCTGTGACTAGCCATCATGTCCAAAGTCGATGACACCCGTCCCGCTCATGAAGACGACCTGCTCGAGGAGGAGGAAGACGATGATGAGCAAGAGGAAGACGAGTGTGCCGTCGGTGACAAGCGCAAACGACGGGGAGAGAACTCCCTCATCTGGGGGTCCTTCAAAAAATTGGGTTTCGGTCCAACTGCGCGTGGCATGTGCTACCACTGCACGAAGGACCCAGCCAAACCTGTCAGCCTGTCAGCCAAGAACGGCACCACTGGCGCACTGTGGAAGCACATGCACCTCATCCACCGAGACAAGTGGCGGTAGTTGAAAGCCCTTGTCGCTGCCAACAAGCTCCAGGAGGCGAGAAGTGCGGTGGCCGATGCTGATGGCGGAGAAGCAGCAGCTCTTGAAGAAAACCCAATCGCACGCGATGTGGCGGGGGTCGGCTACATCTTCAACAAGAAGTTCTTTCACTGCATGCTGTGGAAGCATGCAGTGGACAAAAACCTTTCGTTTTTGTCTATGGAGAGCTTCTGGCTTGCCAAGGCGTTTGCGCACGCCAACCCCGGAGCAGCCATTCCTGGCCGCATGACCATCGCCCGCAACATCCGCGTCGATGCTAAGGCGTTCCGTCAGCACATAAAAAAGCAGCTGGCAGCAGTCAAGTCAGCCATATCCTTCACGAACTACGGCTGGAAGGCATGTAACAACGTCAAGTACCTAGGAGTGACGGCGCACTGGATCGACACCAACTACAACGTGCGCGTCATGGCCCTCGCCTTCCCGGCCATCAAGGGTGGGGCAACAGCCGACAACCTCTTCCACCTTCTGAAAGCAGCACTGCATCAGTGGGAGCTGTGGGACAGAGTGTTCTGTCTCACCATGGACAACGAGAGTACAAATGACTCCCTCGTGGACAACCACATGGTCCCCAACAACGACAGCTTTGACAAGGCCGGACACATCAAGTGCCTCGGCCATGTGATGAACCTTGCCGTGGGCAACCTGTTGAAGCAGCCGCGCGTGATGGCCATCATTCAGCAGGTCCGGGCCATCGCGGTGTTCGTGACACGGACGCCAACCCGTGAAGATTCGTTGCAGCAAGCCGTTGAAGCAGCGAGACTAACGTACAAGTCCCTCCACCTGGACACCGAGACCAGGTGGAACAACGCTTTGGACATGTGTGAACGCGTGATTGCTGTGCGTTGTGTGCTCGATGAGTGGCTGGATCTGTATGGCAGGGATGGCGCGCACCTCAAACCAACCTTTGAGGACTGGGACCTGATCGCGCTCGTTACTGTCATCGTGAAGCCGTACAAGGGCTTCACGGATGACATTTCCGGGTCGTCCTATCCCACCCTCTCCCTTGTCATTCCCTTCTACTCTTCCCTCCTCGACAAGATGCAGAGCTGGGTGGTCAAAGCCGTGGCAGCAGAGCGGAAGAGCAAGCGCCGAGGACAAGCTGGCCGTCTGGACTGCAAGGAACAGCTGCTGGTTGAGCTGAAGGAGGGCATGACGTCCAGCATCACCAAGCTGGACAAGTACGCGAAGCTGTGCACGGACCGCCACGTGTTGGCCCTCGACCCTCGGTTCCGCCTGCGTTTTTACGCAAACGTCCATCCTAAGGTCGGCATCGCCAGCCCAGCAGAGCTACACGTGAAGGTGGTGGAGATGCTTCGGCCGTACCACTTGCGGGTGGAGCTGTGCAAAGCTGCAGAGGAGGCTGCCGCAGCAGTGGTTGCAGCTGGCAGTGCCAACGGTCTACAGCAGCTCCAGCTGCAGCCAGACTCTGCAGCTGCTGCATCCACGAGTACAGCAGCTGCAGCATCAGGTAATCCGCAATTCTGTGTAGTCATGATTCAGACGACTGCTTTGTTTAAGCAACAGACTAACCTACGTTCTGTTTTTACTACAGCAGTGACAACACCCGGCACAGCCAGCACCCCGCAGCCTCGGCGCAGCTCAAGACTCCAGTCTGCGCTGGACGTCATGGAGGCCGCACTGGAAGATGCCGGCGCCGACATGTTCGCGGAGCCGAGCATAGTAACCACATCACAGGCTGCACCCTCCAGTTTGGAGGTGGAGGTGGACACCTGGGCGAAGGACGAGAAGAAGCCCCGCAAGTGCAAGATCCTTCTGTACTTGCGCAAGTACGAGAAGAAATACCCGACATTCCACCTCGCAGCACTGGACCTCCTAGCAGTTCCAGCCACGAGCACGCCCTCTGAAAGGCTCTTTTCTCTAGGCCGCCACATCATCACTGACTTCAGACAGTCTCTGGTAGACCTCACAGTGGAGAACCTCATGCTGCTAAAGTCATGGATCAAAGATCCAACCCTGGTGAACTTCCCCGTAGCACCTAGCGGAGAGGTAGCACCAGAGTTGGTAGCTGAGGAGGCATGGGTGAATGCACGTCGTCGTGGTGATGCAGCTCTTGAGGAAGAGCTGGAAGAAGAGGGTGAAGATGATGGTGAAGATGACGGTGCAGATGGGGGGGAAAGTGAGGGTGCAGGTGAAAGTGGGGGGGTGGGGACCTGAACATGCTTAGACTTGGACTCGGCTTTAGTGCCATGATGACACGTTGATGTGCTTAGACTTAGACAGTTCACTGTGATGTACCTAGCGACTGTGCTTCATTGTGAAAAAATTTCCATGAATGTGTGTATGAAGGTCTTCCATGAACACGTCTGTGAATGTACGACATGTGGAAAGAAGTGGAGTGTTACCACTCAGTAGACAGTTTGAAAGAAACTATGAAACTCACGGTTGGTGACAATATAGAATTCATAGTGCATGTCTCTGCAGATCCGGATCCAGGATCTGTGAATGTAAGGATCCGTGAATCCAAGGATCCATTACTCCGGTTCCGGATCCAGGTGCAGGACCCGTCGCACGGATCCGGATCCTTCAGATTCTCCGCGGATAGGAACCGTGTGCAGCCTTAGCCTCAGCGGGCTGAGGGACGAATGGTGGTTTGGCAGGAGAGTAATCTTCCCAAAGCAACTCACCCTGGGCCCACGCACTGAAGCGTGTCTCCCAAGAGGTAAAGGTGATTTTGGAGGTGAAAGGGGGTGATGGCGTCTCAAAGTCACTCTGTCTGGCTGGGAGAAGAGCGCGGGCAAGGGCTGTTGCTAAGAGAGAGGCAGAGGAGGAGTTGGCAGCACCACCACTGGTAGGGACAAAGGAATCAACGGACGCTGTCTCTTCGGCGGGGAGGACACTAGCAAGACCCGGGATGGCACGAAGAAAATCAATGACAAGGGAAGCGACAGCATCACCCAGCTCCTACTGAGCCTCACAGCCCTGCTAGAGCTCATCGTAAGCCTTATGACGTTCTGCCTGTGCCTCAATAAGAGCTGCCTACACTGCCTCTATTGTCTCCTCTGGTCTTGGCATGATGATAAGAGAGAGGTACGAATTCACAAATGAGGGAGGCCAAATAAATGAGAGACAGACAGAGAGAGAGAGAGAGAGAGAGAGAGAGAGAGTGAAATGCACTAAGATGGAGTGTGATGCAAAGCTCACCG
>SZWC01002426.1:196520-212742 GCA_023375785.1 Penium margaritaceum
GCGTCTGAAGACCCAAGTCGCAGTCACACTCAACAGAAGCTCAGGAGAGCAGGGAGCTACAGCCAATATGGTACACTGCTGCACAAGAAAACGTTTAGCTTACGAAAAATTGATTTTCTTCGTGTACTCAATGTAGTACGTGTTCTCTCTGTAGATGTATGCCCTCCGCGCATGCTCTCACAGGATGTACGTACCCTGCGTACACTGAGTGATATGCGCTGTGTTTCAACTCCAGCGGTTGACGGATGGGTCCGCGCTCGCGCTACGAATCGTGGGATACGTCAGGGCGAAAAGAAACTGCGATAGATGATGCGCCATGCTCGCAGCTTCCAGTGGACGCTCCTCTCCATGCCATGTCACCCCATTGACACGTCATCCACTAGCGTCAGGTTCGCCCGTTTCGTTAGCCACGGGAGGTGGTGGTCCTCTTCGCTTTGGAGATCTTTACGTCTAAGGCCCCGGAATCGCAAATATTTTTCATGTCGTGACCATTGACCAAGAGCGGCCCGATTTCGCGGCGCCGCATAGGGCATGACCTCAAGACGCCTGCGCGAAATCGCGCTTTTAACGCGCCGTGACCCTCAAGCGCAGCTGAATAACGGGAAGTTCCCTGCAGGCCACCCCAAACGACAAGACGATTTTTCCGTGGCACGAGTTCATGAATCAAGAAACTATTTGCCGTACTTTCCGATTATGGAGATCAGAAATCCACCTTATCCAGTTGTTTTCAAGTTAAAATACAGATTCTTTGTGTAATCAGGATATGCCACGAGGAGCACGTAAGACATCATCGAGTGTCCCACAATGTAAGGGCTCTTCATGACACCTTATTCTTATGTTAAGTTTTCATCAAGCACAAGGTTTCTTTTCTTGATTGGAAAGGGGCACATACATAAGTACAAACTCGAAAACTTTGCTTGAAACTATTGTGGAATTCGTTTTCTAAACTTAGAAATTGACAGCGCCACCATGCAAAAAAATTGTAAGTGTGTGCGTGACATTGGAAGGGCATATTTGACTTGATTTATTAGGCAAATGTTATCAAGAACGGTTTTTCCACAATGTAACAAAGTTTAATATTACAAATAAATAAATTGAAATTCGATGTATGACATAAACGATGCTCAAAAACATACTTCAAGGATCATATAGAAGTAGATATCATACAATTGTGGCTTGTAATGATCTCTTTTTGGAACCAATGGCTCGTTAAAAAGAAAAATATGGATGCTCGTTTAGAAAGTTGTGTTAGAACTAATCCCATGGAAAATATAATTCGTAAGTGAGAGAATCCTCACAATTTTTATCTTTCTTGTCTCAATTAATTTGATAAAAAATGGTATGTGAACCACGATGGGTCCAATGTGTAGTGCAAATTTGGCAATTAGAACTACCTAAAACAAGTTAAGATATTTTAAAATTACCATTCTTTCATGTTTCAACAAAGAATACGGTGTCACCAAGAAAAACATAGAACATGCCCTTCAACATTTCCATGATTTCTTTTTTTTAATCTAATCTATTAAATTTCCTATTTGCGGATGTAGAATTTTCTCTCCTTTTGGCTAAACGGATGTTCATTACACAAGCTCAATAAATCAAGTGTAACACATCCTTGTAATGTCACAAACACACTTGGAAGTTTTGTTGCATTATACCCTTGTCAATTTATAGGATTGAAAAACGAAAAGCATCATAATTATAAGAATAATTTGCACATATTTCCTAGTGTAAGTGCCACTTTCTAATCACAAAAAAACCCTTGTGCTTGATCAACTCTAAACTAAGGGGCTCTCATGGACATCCCTTACTTTGTGAGATACATGATGATTTATCATATACCCCTCGTGGCATATCGTGATCACATAAAGAATCAGTGGCTTCACAAGAAAAACACTAAATATCAAGGATTTTTGCTCTTCAAAACCTAAAAAAACGGAAAATAGTTATCAGATTAATGAAATAAAGCCACAAAAAACTCTCTTTTTCGAGTTGAGTGGCATTAAGTGCATTTCTTGTAGTTCAGCTATGCTAGGGGGCCACAACGCGTGAAAAGCGCGATTTCGCGCAAGCCCCTAAAGTTCATCGCCCTCTCTACACCGCAAGTTTTGGCTGCTCGCGTTCAAGGTTCACGACTCAAAAAGCATCGCCATGCCGCAGGCCGTAAACATAAATGCCTCCTCCCCTTTTCCTCAAAGGTTCGCAAGTCTCTACACAAATTGTTATAAAACAACCTTCCTTTAACGTAGGGCTCCATGGCGCAAAAGACATGAGTAGTGTTACATCGTACACAAGAACGAGTCTCCAAACTCAGTAAGTGAGCTTGTATATCCATACATTTGTGGCCCGCCATGTTACGTTGACCTCACGCTCTGTACATTCCTCTACAATTCTGCATCATTCAATTTTTTTTCTAAGATTATCGACAAAAACATCACAAACCATACTAAAATTTTCATCATTTTCATTTGGCATTGTGGTTGCGCTCAACTCCAATCCAAATGGGCCATGATATTGTCAAAATTCTTTGGCTTCTTCTTGAGAATTTGCAAAGCAACCACTCCAACAAAACATCACACAAATCCCTCAGATATATCACCAAACATATTCCTCATAGTATTTGTCTTTGTTATATCCATGCACTCAATATGTTTGCCAGTTTTCACAAATGTACACTTACTAATCAACACCTCAACTCAATGAACAACCAACATTCTATCTGGAATAACACTTGGTATCAAAGCATAATGATGTTTAGAGGATATATCATGCATAATCTATAATGCAGAAACCTTGCAAAAGTGTAAAGTGGACTTCAACCATGAACAAATTTGTAGACCTTGCAAGAACAATGGTAAATAGAGGGAGTGCACACCACGACCAATGGTAATAAGCGACAAAGACTCTAATGATGAAAGATTGGATGCACATACTGAAAGATACACTTGAAGCAAATCAGAGAGCAAAGGCAATTTTTTTGTGAATTCGGCAACAACAATGACCCCAACACGTAACCGTATGAGAGATCCCTTTGGCTCAATCAACCCTTTTCCCCTGTAGTTTCTCGACAAGAGAACACCAAGCACAATGAAAGGCACCAAAAAAAGACTCAACAACCTCACATCCCATCTATTGTAAAAACTTCACACAACAATGGAGGAGCTTCAACGTGCGTGTGCTTAAATCAAAGTACTCTCCGCAAGGCACATATAGCTCTCAAGCAAAGTCCAAATCCATCCACACTCCTAGAGTTGTTCCATCCTATGAAATCCAAAAAACCAACAATATGAATGTGGCTAACAAATTTTGAGGTGTTATTCATCAATGTAAAAAATAACAAGGAAAGAAGGAAATCGACCTCCAAGCCTTGCTTTCACATAACACGGCTTTGACCCTGTATATCAATATGAACACCATCCAACGATAAGAATAGATGGCAAAGCCAAATCAACCACGTATGTAACTGATCTCATACCATCAACCACATGTGTTCAACCTCTTGAGCAGATCAATCTGTCCTAGCAAAACTCTCTACATAAGGATACCATAGAATGACATTCTTGCAAACCATACTCACTCCTTTTCCAAAAAACAACACGGTTCAACACTTCCTGTCACGCATGGCAAAGCATTGTTAATGCTTCAATAAAATCATCATCAACGGTAACCTTACTAAAAAAACAATAGTACATTGAAACAAAACCTCAAACATGGCATTATGTGAGTGATTACCATATTCAACATATACGAAAACATTCCATACATCATCATAATAAATGATTGCATTGCAATGCTTAGAGAAAGTAAGAAAAAGGTAAGCAACCCAAAAGTCAAAATCCATAATCAAAAACACTACAGACTTGGTCCTGGATGGCGATTCACACCATCGTGAAACATGATCAATAATTCTCATGGATTTGTGAGAATAAAGCGCACATCTTGCATGACCATCATAATAACCAAAAATAAGCTAGTAAAGGAAAAAGTCATGAATAAATAATGAGGCATTTGAAGATGGAAAAGGACATCAGTAAACTGAAAACCTCTTTTACATTCAAAAAATTCATTTTGTGCAACTAGAAATTTATGGAACTGAAGTCGACATGCATGAAAAATACTAAGATCATAAATTTTCACAACTTAGGAAATAATGACAAAGTAAAAAAGTACAAAAAATACAACCGAGGGAGTGCAAAAGTAACATAAACTACTAAAACCACCACATGGAGGTTCTTCTCATGGCATTACAAGCAAACATACATTAGAGAAAAATGATGTTCGAAACAAAAACGTGTTAGCATTTATGAATGGCGGATGGATGAAACTAGACAAGAATCGTTAACGTCAAGGCGTGCCTAGAATAATCTGAAACATGTGTAGGATTTTCTAGATCACTTGGAAGATTACATGCAACAACATGTATGTGACCACGAGGGTAGACTTGAGGACCCAAAGGGTGTCCGCCCTACATGCCTTGAGATTATGTCTCATAAACCGAACCTAAAGCAGAGCCACTAGCTTGCAAAAATGTAGGTGAACGCCTTTATAGAATGTGCATCCTATAGTAGTGGCCTCTAATGTTAGGTTTAGGCCTATGGAGATAGACACGAGAGGCATCACAACAAATCTAATGATGACTTAAAGATTGTCAAGACATTCATTACATTTTAAAGATCAATTAACTACATGGATAAGGCCCCCTAAGTAAGCCTCAGAGGGCATCTTTGGTGGTTGTCGCATTCTCAGTTGTTTGTAATTACATAACCACCTAAGTGATTACAGAATGACCTCGACTAGCTTAAGACTCACCCACAAGATAAAGATTCATGAACAGCTAAAAGGCCACTTACAACTCAAGAACCCCTAGAGGTTAAAGATGCACCGGTACCTATGGGGGAGCCAAGACGTTGTTCGTGGTCATAGAAGCAGGTTTACCAACACCCCTTAAGCTAAAAGATGAACGGTTATAACCTCAATTGGAATCTAAGAGCACCTTACATGGTGTCCAAGGAAAGGAATTGAACCATGTCTCTCTCCACTTGATAAGGTGAGTTTTCCTTCCCTCCAAAGTACATAAGACGCTCGCCAACATGCATTCTAATCAAACCCCATTATCGAAACTTGGTGAAGAAAAGAAATGCTATAAATGGACAAGAACATATCTATCAAATATTCAAACTACAAAATTGCAAAATATGAATGTTCATCATGTACTCGTCAAGTGATTTCTTTGTGTGAGCACCAAAGAATCATTTACATCTAAGATTTCTTGTATTGACAAAATCCGCATGTTGATTTGAGCATTCTAGCTGTCTCAATAACCATAAAGTACCAAGAAAATACATATCTGTGATGAAGTAACCTTGATGAAATGTTGGTCATGTGCAATATGATAAGAGATGGAAACAAGACGAATTTACAATTGTTAAAACCCCTTGCATGTAACCAGCATTACTAAACATTACCAAACGTTATCTGTTATGTAAAGCACGTGGAAATGAAACAGTTTTAGGAGATTGCACTAGCAAACACAATCATGTCATCTTTGTTTGCCACAACATCTACAATGTTTATACATGTCCACGATACGTTTCTAGCCCATGTTTTCACGTTTAAATGCGGTTTCTCAACAAACCATCAAATGAACTTGCAACATACCAGTCCTTTCCTAAAAACATATACATTCAGAAAAAAATTATTGAACATACATGGTTGGTAACCTCATCCTCGAAACAATGTGAAAGAAAAGATTTTGGGAAGTGAAATACAAAGTGAACAGCAATTGTTTAGAAAAAAAAGACTAAGATCTGCTTTTGCCAATTGTCATCACGAATGGCACTTTACTCATATGGACATCATGCCACTAAAGGAGATGTAATACATGGTAATACAATGATGACAATACACCAATCTAAGTGGATATTCAAGTGTAAAAAATACTCCATAAATAGTAGAAAAGAAGTTCTCATGAAATTGCATTAAATAAAAATTGATGAATTGTATAATTGTTGGATAATATCACTAACAAAATTGCATCACACTAAGGCACATCAACTACTCCAAACACTCTTCATTGTAATATCGTTGTTCCATATCAACGTCAAATTAATCATCAAAATGTTTGGCACTTCTTCAAGATGAAACACCATCCTTGGGTTAGTCATAAAACTCTTTTAGATTTTAAAAATCATGTAAGTTAAGACCACCATGACGAGAAAAGTGAAACAATTATTATTTCTATGCCACAATGCGTGGTTTAAAATTTCCATGAACCGTCATTACCAAAAATTACACAAACGTCACTACATTCCTTTAGCAAAGATTAACAATAGGACTCATTCATCAAATTCAAGCATGAGTGGACTTTCTTTTTTTTTTCTTTATTTTACGGCACACCAAGCGAACCAATGAAAATTATTGTATCTTTTTTCGAGTCCCATGAAATACAATGGACAAAAAACGCATTCATTGTCGTTATTGTATGAAGAAATGTTCACGCACTTAACATACATTGCGTGGACATGTACATTGTGCAAAAAGATCAAAGTGAGACCCTCATAAAAAAACCAATCTTCATTAAGTAAGCACCATACCAACATGGTAATGAAACCGAATTCAATGCTTATAATGTAACCTTTCTTAACATAAAAAAGAATTTAAGCAAACTTTCATAAAACTCAAATACTCATGGCACTAGAACTCATCAATCAACTCTTCTACGATAGTAAGCTTAAGCAATATGATGAACCCAATAAGAGATACCTATTGGGGATATCACATCTTCAGGTCTCATTCAAATGGATCTTTTGTAGTGTCCGTGATCATAGACCTCCTTGGAAATGAATGCCATGGAATAGTATTCATGATCTTGTCGCTTGGAAAGGCTACACCACCTTAACAATAATTATGAACTTACAACAAAACTCATGGAATCAATCGTTTTTCCAATCATTATTTGAAACATCAAAGGCTTACATCAGATAAAATTACAAAGGGCCCTCATTGAAAGAGACATGGTTTTTTCATTTGATTGCATAAAACTTCTTTTAATGTCATTAGAAATGGCTTGTAAACTTCTTATGAGATGGCACGGTTTTTTAACTACATAGACAAAAAGGTATAACACTAATCTTTCTTGTGACTTGTACTTGATCTTGTCTTCTAAAACGAAGTTAAGATAATGGATTTCGATCTCCACATGTATGTAACTTAAGTGCAACATCAATTCATGGAGTATCATGGTAATTGTTACATCTTTCACTCTTACTATGTCCTTATCTTGCTTGTTCTTTGTCTTGTGAACGAGTTTCCATTTATGTAAAAAATCTTTCTTATGTTTCAATTTCTTTGGATATTTATTTATATCATATGTACCTTTTCATCACATCTATTAAGGAAAAAATGTACAAAAGGTTTCTTTGAGTATTCAGTGTTTAAGCTACCCATACGATTCTACTTCATTCTTGGTTTATAGTAAAACAAAGATTTAACAATGATGAAGTCACAATGCTTCATTGGTGGAAGGTGAGAGGGGTTTGAAACAATATTTTTTACAAAATATGAATTCCATACAACTTTCGTATTAGTTGTTTGTTAAGAGGGTCCATTTTTTGAGAAATCTTACTGGAAAATAGCTAACAATATCTTTTAATTGCGTTGTTGGATGCTTTAATTATGTACAAAATGTGAGATATTAGCTTTGGATCTACACAAAATCAATGCATCTATCAAATTGAGAGGTTCTAACAACATCAAAATTGTATTTTTGTTTCATTTGTACATTTATTATCCTTACCGATTGTTCATTTTTCATGAGATTCATGTTTTTAAAGCAACACTTTCTTAATCTCATTCAATGAATACATTGCATTACGTTTGATTAAACTAATAAAAAAATCTCTATTCCCTTTCTTGTACGATTAATTGTACTCTGAATTTTTCATGCCTATGATATACTGGTAAAGGGTAACTATTCATACCCCTCCATCATGCATTCTAAGAATGTTTAAGTGCTTTAGTGTTCACTTCATAAGTTAAAACAACAAGGTTTATTCCTTTTGGTCTCAAATATTGAAAGAAAAGCATGTCACAGCATGCGAGTTATCAATAGAGAAGGGAATGGGAGAGAGAGAGAGAGAGAGAGAGAGAGAGAGAGAGAGAGAGGTTTGATTGTAAACTATATAATTTTGAAGTTCAATAGATTTCAGGATGAAGTGAAGGCTAAGAATGTGTTAAAATAAACAAGAAAGCAACGAAGGTTATTCACCAAGTTAAAACATTTCTCAATCTAAGATCAGTCCGGTGCGATTGACTAAGACCATAATAAGGGGTGAAATATTCAATAAAGATACGTGATTAAAATTTCTCATCATGAATGTCATAATATCCATGATTATTTTTGATGCTTTGGGAAACATTAATGAACAATGGAACTGAAACAAGGCATGCTCACCCTTCCATCCATTCCATAACAAGTTGAGTGAGTCTCATCTACCATTTGAAGTTTAGATGTCTTTATCTAACCATGAAAAAAAAAACAAAAAGGATACCCACTCGTTCTAGTTTTCTTCATCTATGGCATGCACCTCTAATAACCAAAGTGAGGAGGTGCATGTGTCACCCTACCTCGAAATTCTTTCTCCCTTATGATCTAAGAAGAATTCCCTCCTATTTTTGAAAAGAAAACGTTCCCCATTTCACCTTGAGATGCATAATGATATCCTAGTAGATGTCACACAATTGTAGTTTTACAAGGGCTACTACTCGGCCTCGGGATTATGAGGACTAGTATGTTTTATTTCAAAACATGGGGAGTCTCAAAACTTCGATGGAAAACAGAAGAAAAGTTCCCATCCAACGTTTTGAAACCCCTCTAACGAGGGCTTTGAGATCTTTTCAACAAACGCTATCACCATTAGCATGTGAAAATAATGCATTGCAATTTTGACATGTTGTAATTGATTTAATTTTATGAATATCAATCTCATATTTTCAAAAGATTGCGCGAGTGATTTCAACATCATTTGCAACTGGTGAAGCGGGAAAATGGGGAAGCATTGTGATCTTGTGGGTGTCGAGTAAGGCCTTCCCTCTTTTTAAATTCATTGGTAGCATGGAGATTTGATTGCTATAATGGGATTCTTCGAAGTAAAAAGCTAGTCGCATTTGTAACACGTAGGCTTGCATCGGGGTTATGTAGTAATAGACTTAAGTCGGGTTCAAACATGTTATCTGCCTTTGAAAAAAGCTTTGCTTGACCCTCTCCTCATGTTTGAGAAGTCGTTGTTGGTGAAGTCAATTGCTTGCTTGCAATGTCTGGTATTTGTTTGGGAAAAAACCCTGGTTGCTACGCGAAGTCTGTGTGATTCGCACGTATTTCTTGGACAGGGAGTTGCTTCCACAAGGAAAATTGCACTCAGAGAGGGCTTGTCTTCCAGATGCAGTATAAGTGCAGAAAAATACCTAGAAATTATTTGATGGGCTGTCTGTGTACAGGAGCAACGACCACAGACAGAATTGTCGTCGCGGTAGTCCTTGTGCTGCGGATTTTCTGATGTGAGGGCTGATTCTTGGATACCAAACCGATTGCATCGGGTTACTACGTAACCCCAAAAAGAGCATATTTTCAAGGATCATATAATCCAAATCAGTTTGAATTTGAATTTTTGGTATTCATTCTCTTTCAATATCTCTCTACCATTCTTTGGTGTTTTGAAGAATACAAATCACGGTTGTAGATATAAGAAATTGGTTATTTTCCATATTTTTACATAATTTTTCCTTTTATTTCATTTATAAGCATATGTTTTAAACATTTTTTCCTTCAAGCAATTCGTGTTTTGCCGTCATGGGAAATTATTTGCCGTTTATGATAGGACGGGCATTCCTTAAGCGTCTGACATGTGAAATTCACTCCAGTGTTTCTGTATCCAGCACTTCATTGGTGCGGCCGAATGGTACGATGCCATTTGAGCACGTCTCGCCAAAGTGGCATGGCGAACCGCATCAGAATCACCACAAATACGGGAACGAGCGACGTGGCAAGTCAAAAGCTACGAATGACCTGGAATGTGCAGCATCCAAACCGAGGAGACAATGTTCGTGACGTGGTCGTGAACAGACGTCAAATACGTTTTTTCGGCCTACAGTTCTGACTGGCGAACCAAATGACGAGATGGAGCTCAACCCAGCCACACGTCAAGGAGGAATGTTTCAGCAAAGTGTGATAGCAGGGGTTGCCCGCCAAATGTATGAATCCTCGTCGAAGGAAGCAACATAATAAAATTACATGAGTTGGTTTATCATGTAAAACAATAGTTGGCAACATGCTTGTGTGATACTACTTAGAAATGGAAGCAAGGTAGTGGTGTATCTAGACCAATTTTCATCATAAAATTGCGTATTAAACTTAAAAATGGATAATAAACGGTATATTTTTTATTATTATATACGTAATTTTTCTCTTTCTTCCTCTCCTGTTTAAGTATTACCTTAAAGATGGTGAACAACCGGAAGTTCAACCAAACTCAACCTAGCGTAATTATCACTCTCCTGTAATACCTGCCCAAAAATCTTCTTATCTTATGATGAATCGTTTTACAAAATGCAATATTGTGCTTGTTTAAGGACTTGTTTTCCGGAAATGTGACATTTACATCACGTAGGTTGAATCATCGCGACCTATTGATGTAAAAAACTCCTTCCACACAATGTTTTCAGCCCCTCATAGTGGCGCACATGTGCTACAATTCAAACATTTGTGAAAATTTAAAGAATAGAACTCGTGTGTCAAATCGATCCCCCTCCCCACTGCCCACTTTTTTGTTTCTTGACTTTGAGTTGCCTAAGTCACATGATGGTGTTGACCAATGGGCGCTCAATGCTTGCCTTGGTAGTGCTCAGCAGTAATGTTGTTGACGTTGGTGTGTGTGGCTTCCACCCGTCATGAGCGACAGCAAGGAGAGCAACAGTTCGGGAGAGCGTGATGACGTGGTCCTCGATGTGCACCCCGGAGACACCAGCGCGTCAGAAGGTGATGGACCACCCACTCGAAGCTGACTGACGATTGCCCCAGCACCATGGATGCTTTCTTGGACCTCTTGCACTTTTTCTGCAGCCTATCCTTGATGCGGACGCAGCTGGCGCCGAAGCACCGACGACTCCATCCACGAGCAGCTGCCAAAGAGCTGCCACAACGCCCTGGGTGCTTGTCGGGGTACTTTGCGGTTTTTCTATAGACGCTAGAGATTTCTCGGTGGACTGGCTCTTGAGCCCGATTTGCATGTTTTGTATTTTCTGTCCACCGGTCAGTGCCGGACTTGTGTGTGACCAGTCGTAGCGTCTTGATCAAGATTCTACACCTCTAGGTTCAGACGACGTAGCATTCTCATTTGTCTATGCTGAGTTACGGCCAAAAACACTGTTTTTGGGCCGGTTTTAAGACAGACCTTGCACTGCCGCATGCGACACCTGTCGTGCATCGCGGCAGGTATTTATGCTGTGGACTTGTTATTTGTTATGTCTTCCTGTAATTATATTCATTTTGAACACACTGACACTGTACATGTCCGTACCCAGACCCTTGCAGTTTCGTCTCTCACTTGTGACAGTTGTCACACGTTGACCTAGCCCTGACACCTAGTGTTGCGGCAAGTGGTTAGGAAGGTTTTACAAAGTTTCTTATGGTATCAAAGCAAACAATCCACAGCTCTTTGTGCTATGCAGCGAAGACGCAACGGTAGCAGTAGTAGCAGCAGCAGCAGTGCCAACCACTCATAGTAGCAGCAGCAGCAGATCGTGGAAGGACCCACCACCATTACATTGCAGCGGAGACTACGGTGGCAGCTGCGAGCAACTACGACCGTAGCAGCAGCATCGGGTGCCAGCAGCAGACGTGTCTAGCTACCGGTGTGTGTACACACACACACACACACACACACACACACATACACACACACACATACGCACACACAGAAAAAAAGGAAGGAGAAGCAGCTTGCGGCAGCCGTAGAGAGCAGTGGTAGCGGCCACAGCAGCTCGCAATAGTGGTAGCAGCATCTTCGAGCAGCGGCAGCATCAGCAGCTGCTAGCAACAGCTTGCAGCTGTTAGTAGATGCTAGCAATAACAGCTAGCAGCAGGAGCAGCAGTAGGCAGCAACTCCAACAGGCAGAAGCAGCAAACTGCAGCCGCAACAACGAGCGGCAGCACCATCAGGTGGCTGCAAGAGGCAGCAACAGGCGGGAGCAAGCAGTAGCTGTAGTAGCGAGCAACGAAGCAGCTAGCAATAGCAGTAGTAGGCGGCAGGGAGCAGTAGCAGCTGTAGTGCTTCTTCGTTGCGTGCGCTACAGGAGTGGCAGTAAATGCACGCGTAAGAGGAGGGGCAGCAGCCATGGGGGCAGGAGCAGCTGGCCCCGTCGTTGTTGCAGTAGCAGATAGCTACCATGCAGCTTCTTGCTGTGATGGTTCGCCCATGAGGGTGAAGGGGGGGCTGTTGAGCTCGCGCGTGAGCGAGCTCGCCGAGCGAGCTTGCTTGACAAGCGATCTCCTTGAGCTCACTCGCTCGATGAGCTAGCTCGAGGAGTCGAGCCAGACCAAAGAGAACAACAAAAGGAAAGAGGACAAGGGAGGAGGGATCCTCGAGTGGGGCACCTTAGAAAACCTCGAGGAGGTGACGTCTGGATAAAAANGTTTTCTGTTTATTTCATTTTTTACTATGGCTTGAGGCCACTACCATCGGCTAAAGACGGGAAAAGCTGTAGCAGCAGCCGTTGCAAGAGTCGCAACAGCAGTAGCAATAGCGAAGGTGGCTTTAGGCCACAACCGTCGGTTGACGACAACACCTGGTGCAACATTGGCGGCACTGAATGCGACTTGAGGTCGCACATTGCGACATCGCCACTATGTGGCGATAGTGCAACATTACAGCTGAGGTTATGGACGTGATTGACATCATAGTAGCCCGTCTCAGAGACATTGCTCCACTCGTATCCCTCAACGTGGCTCTTTGCACCACCGGGATTGAGTGTGTAGGACTATCACCCACGCTCAACTTTTGACATGAGTTATCCAGTGTGGCCGTGGGCGTTGCCATTACCATAGTCTGCGCCTGAGCTTCAGTCGTGACAGCTGCCACAGGCACAGTGGTTGATGCAGCCGTGGCATGAGTCCCACTTGTCCTCAGGGTTTTTGTGCTATTACTGTCGAGATAGGCAGCATGGTTGGCATTAGTGCCGACAGCGCCCTCCTGGGTGGCATCCTCCTTGGGTGCGATCCTCCCCACCTCCTCCTTCAGTGGATACGTCACTGAGTGATGCCACGGTGCTTCTGCGTGGTGATATGGCCGCCCTACACATGGAGGTCTGGAACCTCAAGCGCATGGTCCAGCAGCTCCTTGACCACGTGAATTCTGAGCGAGCTGCCACCCCGCCGTAGGTGTCGCCTCCCACTTCATCCTCATCTTCCTCCCGATCCTGCATCCCTTCCTCCGACGATGTTGGCATACCTCTCTCGTCTATATCCGTCGCCCTCTGCTCCGTCTTGGAGGCTGTCGGCATCATACCGACGGACGGACCCCAGCCACTCGCCGCACCGCTCGTTCTTGCACTCGTCGTGTACGGCAGCGAGCTGCTCGTCTTGCACGACATGCACAGGCAACACCATCAGACGTGGCTGTGGGAACAGTCTCAGGTGATGAGACCCCCTCATTTCCTGTCCACGGGTGGGTCTGCCGAGTCCCCACAGCTCTTGCCGAGGTGTCGGTCGCGGGGGGGATGGTTTGTCCGCTAACGACCGCGGCAGAGCTTGGCATTGGTGATGTGAGTGCTCTACAGCGCAAGACGATGCGGATGACGCTACACAAAAGACTCAGCTAGCAGAGAGTTTGGCGGGGGGAGACATTCGCCCTGATGGAGACTCTTCGTTGGAGGAGGATTGGTCCGAGGCTGAGTCTGAGTCGGGGATGGAGATGGTGTTTGTTGATACCCTGGCAGATGACATGACGACGACCGATGCAAGATCTGGACCTGACGGTGTGTGCACTCCCGTGTTAGCTGGCGTGGAGACAACTGTCATGGTGCCAGGAGCAGCAGCAGGAGTAGGTGATAAAGATGCCGATACTCGGCTCCCAAGAGACGCTCAGGTGGTTCAGACAGATAGTGCTGGACAGCAGGAGCGGGTGATGGACCACCATGACGAGGTAGACTTCCTCTATGAGGATCTGTCGTCCGTCATGGAGTGGTGGGACGCTCGTTCGGAGGCACACGTAGAGATCCAGTGCACTGCGGTTCTTGCAGTAGCCGCGGCACGAGCATGAGATGGCCCCTCAGTGAGAGCAAACGTCCATGTGTGCGACATGGAGGATGTAGAGCGGGCTGCGGACCTACGACACCTCGCAACCCTGATCCGTGTCACTGATACCACGGCTGTTCCAGTTGAAGACACATCTACTCTTGTCCGAGCTACAATTCCTGTAACGGAACGCCTACGCTCCGTGGTTGATGAGTAGGAGGTAGTGGTGGCTCAAGCGGAGGCACACATGCAGAGTCTCATGGTCGAGCTCCGGGAGGCTAGCAGCCGTTGTTACATCGTGGATGTTCCAGAACAACGGGCTATCAAGGAGTGTGTGGAGGATGTAGAGAGGTGTCTATAGGTAGCTGAGTGGTCTTTACAGGATGCATGTATGGGACAGGCGAGCCTCCAACTGCAGGTGGATGATGGACTGTACACTAGGGGTCACGAGGAGTGCCACGGCACTAACCGCACCTTCGACGACCACAATGTCGCCGCAGACGCAGTTGTACCTACACATGCCGATGTCCGACCAGCAACTAACGGCCGAGCGACAGGTATGTCACGAGTAGGAGGTGCATTCACAACAGTCGTTCCTACAACCCCAGACGACTTACATTGCAACTCATTGTCTTGCGCTCCCGCTCTACCAGTACCTCGTGACCCAGCAGTACTTGAGTCGACGACTGATGTAGAGGACGTAGATGCGTAGGATGTAGAGGCGATGGCAAGGAGAGCAGCGGCACAGGAGAGAGCAACGACGTGTTCCCTGATGCAGACCCTGGAGGTACCGGCGCGTCGGCAGGTGATGGACCACCCACTTGGAGCTGAACGACGATTGCCCCAACGTCGTGGATGTTGTCTTGGACCTCTTGCACTTTTTCTGCAGCCTATCCTTGATGCGGAAGCAGGTTGCGCCGGAGCACTGACGAGTTGTAGCTCCATCCACCAGCAGCTACCAGAGAGCTGCCACATTGCTTTGGGTGCTTGTCGGGGTACATTGTGGTTTTTTTGCAGACGTTAGAGTTCTCTCGGTGGACTGGCTCTTGAGCCCAATTTGCATGTTTTGTATTTTCTGTCCACCGATCGGTGCCGTACTTATGCGCATGACCAGTCATAGCGTCCGGCTCAAGATTTTGCATCTCTAGGTTCAAACGATGTAGCGTTCTGATTTGTCTACGCATAGTTACGGCCAAAACAATGTTTTTGGGCCGGATTTAGGACAGACCTTGCAGTGCCGCGTGCGACACCTGTCGTGCGACGCAGCAGGTATTCATGCTGTAGACTTGTCTTTTTTATCTCTCTGCAATTGTATTCATTTTTAGCTTCCTGACACTCTGTACGTGTCCGTATCCAGACCCTTGCAGTTTTGTCTTTGACTTGTGACTATTGTCACACGCTGACCTAGCGTTGACGCCTAGTGTTGCAGCAAGTGGTTAGGGAGTTTCTACGAAGTTTCTTAGTTGCTTGTTCCATGGCAACTTGATTCACCCATGCGGTGCTGATGAGATTTCCTTCATGGTTGAGAGGCAATTGACCAGTTGATGCTTCTACAGACCCCATGTTTGCAATTCATATTCCTTTGATGCAAGAAATTGATCGATCTTTTCAAATCTTTTGTTTCATTCTTTTGTTGTTTGTACACTTGCTAGGAGGTGGAGACCCCCGCTCACTTGGTGACACGTCATGGTGCATCAAAAGACTCGTCTTGTGTGATATCACATTCTGTGTTGTGCATCTTCCTTTTCCATTAATTTTGGTTTTGCCGGGATGACACTTTCTGATGGACTAACCGATAGTCCCCAAGACATAAGTCCATTGTGTGTTGGTATGAGTATCCAAGTACTAACTTACTAAAGATGCTCAATCTCCACTCTCTCTCTCTCTCTCTCTCTCCCTCTCTCTCTCTCTCTCTCTCTCTCTCTCTCTCTTTCT
>SZWC01002427.1:106859-119284 GCA_023375785.1 Penium margaritaceum
TCATGCACCAAGGGAATAATGGGGGGGGGTCTTGGCAAAGGTGGTGGACGGGGCAAGGGGTCCTCAGCATCTGGCCGTGGCAAAGGTAAAACCACCAACTCCACCGTCGGCAGCGCAGCCGCCTCCTCCTCTACCTCCAGTACTGTCACGTGCTAGAACTGCGGGGCCACTGGTCATTCGGTACAGAAGTGCCCAGCCCCGCCCGACAACGAGCGCCTGGCCTCGGCCATGCGTGCTCATTGGGCACGCTCCTTCGGCAGCTCAGGCGCGCCTGCAGCCCCTTCTCGGACTGCACCCACGCCATCGCCACCTCATCACCGTCCCTCCTCTTTTGAGGTAGCTGCCTACAACACCACCGCGGCACCATCCCCTTTCCCTTACCCTTGGGGGTGGCCTTCAGGGTATGGTGGGCATGTCTTCTACGGCCCGCCCTCCAGCGCCTATTCTGCTCCACCCTGGGCGACCTCGCCCTACTCTTCCCATCGTGCACCCGCCAGCGTCGTCATCACTCATGACCCTCCAGATGACGAGCGTTAGTTGGACGCTGCTCTCTCCCACGCCGTCCAGCAGCGCCACCTTCGTGATCAGGGAGGTGAGAGTGACCGCTCTGAGTCAGAGCCTCTTGCGTGTGCTGTTGATGGGGCGTTTCTGGGTCCGCCGTCTGGTCATGTTCTTGGGTGTCTTCCTGATTATGTGTCGTGGATTGAAGAATGTCAATCTCATCGTTTACCGCGTTGTCTTGCAGCGTGTGGTCAGCATCTCGTCCCGCATGTTGCTGTTGCTGCTGTGAGTCGTGACCCCGTCCTTGTTCGTGCATCCGGGGGCTTCTGGATCCTTGACTCCGGCGCCACTCACCACATGACCTCGTCGCGTGCATCCTTTGTCTCCCTTGGACTCGTTGGCGCTATCCGTTTTGTCCGCACTGGCTCTGGTCAGCTGTTGCCTGTACAGGGTGTTGGTGTTGTTCGCTTTGTTGGCCCTGGGGGGGAACTATTCTTGCCTGACGTCTTGTACGTTCCATCGCTTGAGCTGAGTCTGTTATCTGTCACTACGCTCGACGATCAGGGCATGGACTTCTCCTGCAGCCGTGGCATTGCCTCTGTCTATCATCGCATCTCTGGCCGCATTCTTCTTCATGGCACACGCTGCGATCGCCTGTTTCGCGTTCCTACCTTCACGCCTGCACCCGCTACTGCCGCCCATGTGCATGTTGCTCGCTCGCTTTCCCCTTCCCAAACTCAGTTGCTGCATCGCCGCTTATGCCATCTCCACACTGCCGCCATTGATTCTCTTCTTCGCACGCTACCCGCTGAGGGCTTGGATGCCAGCTCCTTCTCTTCTCCTTGACCTCCTGGCTGCCTCTCTTGTGCTCAAGGGAAAATGCATCACTCTCCATTCTCCACGTCTGAAACACGCACCTCTGCCCCCCTCGACTTGTTGCATGCAGACGTCATGGGTCCCCTCCCTCATGACACCCTTGGGGTTGCTATGTGCTCTGTCTCACAGACGACTTCTCTCGCATGCGTTGGGTCTTTGCTCTCAAGCAAAAACGTGATATGTGTCCCACAATCGAGTCTTGGCTTCCCCAAGCCGAACTTGCTTGTGATCGTCGTCTTCGCATTTTCCGCTGTGATCGCGGCAGTGAGATCATTGGGCCCATCTCCTGCTTTCTCTCCTCTCGTGGTGTCCATGTCCAGACCACCGCCCCTTACACTCCTCAACAAAATGGAGTGTCTGAGCGTTGGAATCGAACCCTTGCTGACGGTGTCCGCACCCTTCTTGCTGCTTCTGCGCTCTCACCCATCTTCTCCTTCGAGGCCATGTCCTACATGACATGGGTTTGGAACCGCGTACCCCATGGTCCTCTCCCTCGCCATGTCACACCATTTGAGCGCTGGTTCGGCCGTCGCGCTGATCTTCGCCTCGCTCGCGTCTGGGGCTGTGTCACCGCTGTCTGGCTTCCTGAGGACTTGCGTGACGGCAAACTGAGTCCGCGCGCACACCTGTGCACCTTTCTCGGTATCTCGGCCATGTCTAAGGCCTGGCGCTTCTGGGACCGAGATCGCGCTTGGGTCATCGAGTCCCACGATGCTTTGTTCTTTGAAGATGTCTTTCCTCACGACTTGTCTCGGGTCGCTCCTCCCTCCTCTTTGTCCTCGCTCCGTCGGCTTGGGGGGGTGGGTCTACTCCAGCCTCCGTTCTTGCCGGCCCTTCTTCCTCGACCTTGCCTCCCAATAGTCCTGGTCGTGGTCCTGGTGATGCGTCTTCCCCGAGCCTGACCTCTTCTCCCTCATCCTCTTCTCCGTGTCCTTCTCACACGGACACCTCACATATGGCTCCCCCACACTTGTCACCTTCTCCTTCGTCAGAGTCCACGTCTGTCCCGGCCAGCGTCCCTCCACTGTCTGGGGACACCACTCCACTCTCACCCCAACGTGCTGTCTCTGATGCCCCCTCTCAGGCACCCTTGGCTGACACTGAGCCTGTCTGCCTTCCAGTTTTGGAGGCACCTCCAGTTGTGCTTGAACCATACACCCGTGGGTGCAGACTTCGAGCCCTTCCCTAGACGTCTGCCTCTCAGTCACAGAGTCGCACCCGGTCCAGTGCACCCTCCACTGCAGTTGACTCCACAGCCAGACCTACCGGGCTTGATGCCCTCGGTCCGGTCATCAGTGTAGTCGATCCTAGTTCAGCGGTGGGCTATGCACTTGTTGCTCATGAGTTACACAGTGCCTTGGATGCATCTGCAGCAGGCTATGTTGCCGCCTGTTTTGCTGCTAGCGGGCTCCCTTCTCTGATCTCACCCCCTGCTGAGCCTACCACCGTGCGTCAGGCCAGGGAGGCCGCTGATGCTGAGCGATGGGAGGAGGCCATGCAGGAGGAACTCAAGGCCTTGAACGAGCATGAGGTGTTCGAGCTGGTGGACCTCCCACCCGGTCGTAAAGTCGTCTCAGCCCGTTGGGTNGGTGGGCTATGCACTTGTTGCTCATGAGTTCCACAGTGCCTTGGATGCATCTGCAGCAGGCTATGTTGCCGCCTGTTTTGCTGCTAGCGGGCTCCCTTCTCTGATCTCACCCCCTGCTGAGCCTACCACCGTGCGTCAGGCCAGGGAGGCCGCTGATGCTGAGCGATGGGAGGAGGCCATGCAGGAGGAACTCAAGGCCTTGAACGAGCATGAGGTGTTCGAGCTGGTGGACCTCCCACCCGGTCGTAGAGCCGTCTCAGCCCGTTGGGTACTTCGGCGCAAGATGAAGCCTGATGGCACGATTGACAGATTTAAGGCACGCCTCACTGCCAAGGGTTTCTCCCAAATCCCGGGCATTGACTTCGACGAGACATTTGCACCTGTCGGTCGGTACACTACCGCCCGGGCTCTCTTGAGCCTGGTCGCCAACCATGACTGGGAATTGGAGCAGATGGACGTTAACAATGCATTCCTACACGGTCGCCTCGATGAGGAGATCTACATGGTGCAGCCCCTAGGCTTCACTGATGGCACTGACAAGGTCTGGCGGCTGCGCAAGGCACTGTACGGACTGAAACAGTCGCCACGCTGTTGGAACTTGGAGATCTCCTCCACTCTGGAGAGAGGCGGCTACCACCGCAGCTCGGTCGACCCCGCACTCTTTTTGAGTGCACCTTCACAACCCCTCGTGGCCATTCTGGTCTACGTGGATGATCTCCTCATCGCATCACCCAGTCCTGCTGCTGTGCAGTCAGTGAAGACCCTCCTCCAGTCGGTCTACAAAATGAAGGACCTGGGTCCAGCTCGGGTGTTTCTTGGCATGGAGCTTGACAGGGATCGTCAGTGCAGGACACTGCATGTGCACCAAGCTACTTACATTCGCAGCCTGGGGGAGCGCTTCTCTTCACTGCTTACTGAGACCCCCACAGCATCCACACCAATGACCCCTGCAGGCCAGCGTCTGTTGAAGTCATCTGACCCATCTCGTTTGGGAAACATTGTCGACGTGGCAGACTACCTCAGTGTGATTGGATCACTGATGTACCTCGCCACTACCACCAGAGCTGATGTGGCCTTTTCGGTCAACTTCCTGGCCCAGTTCTCTCAGCAGCCCCGACAGAAGCACCTTGAGGCTGCACTGCGCGTAGTTCGCTACGCCCTGACCACCGCACGTGTCGGCTTGAGTTACAGATCCCAACCCTCCGTAGTTGTTGATGGGTACACTGACAGTGACTGGGCTCATGATGCAGACGCGCGTAGTCGCACAGGCTACATCTTCCTTGTAGGTGGCACCGCCATTTTGTGGAAGAGTGGCAAACAGGGCTGTGTTGCGCGTAGCTCCACTGAGGCTGAGTATGTTGCGCTCGGCGTAGGTACGTGTGAGAGTGTCTGGCTTTCTCGCTTGCTGCAGCAGCTTCGCGTTTGCATCCGCTACATCACTCTGCGCTACGCCAATCAGAGCACTAAGGCAATTGCGGAGCATGATGGCATGCACCATTCTCGCACCAAGCACATCAACATTGAGCATCACTTTGTGCGTGAGCGCATTGCCGCAGGAGATGTTCAGGTTGTCTGGGTCGACATGCGTCAACAACGTGCAGACTTTCTCACCAAAGCTCTCAGCAGTGGAATGTTCAAGGCTGCTGTGCATGCTGTCGGCCTGCTACGCACTCGTGATCCTCCTGGCTGATGTCATGTCCTCGTGATCCTCCTGACTGGTGTGATGTTCTCGTTTCACTTGTCGTGAGTCGTCGTACGTTGTATGGGTCGTTCGTCTGTGGATCATGGGGGAGTGTTAGTGTTTGACACACACGCAAGTGACCTCTTGTCTCTGCCCACTCACTCACTCACTCACTGCAGGAGATTGAACACCATTGAAGCCATGGTCCAAGCAAGGCTGTGCGAGTACAAAGCGAGAGTGGTCATAGCCATGCTCACCCTCATTCAGTGGTGGGACCATGCAATTCTCCGTGGTTAAGTTTGAGCCACTTGATGGTTGAAATCTGAGGGATTACCTGAGTTGATGCATGCACCACTTACGCTCGTGGTCGATGTAGTTTTCTGGAACTATGTTCTTGCATGCTGTGCAGGTTGTTTGGTTCTTACCCGGGTCGCTGATCCTATGGGGCCACACACTCAGTCGCTCTGAGGTGTGAGAAATCGCGGCGGCATTTTGCCGACCGGTCAGGTTCGACCCCGGGGTGGCGATTGAGCCCCACTTCGAGTCACTCGAGTGGGTGGCCCGGCCAGCCGCGGCTAAGACCTCGCTTGCTCGTTACTCACACACTTGTTGTTTCCTCTCGTTGGTTTTTCAACTGGCTCTCTTACACCACCCGGTCCATGGATGCTTCTTCTCCTAGACTAGCATGTGTGAGAGCTTAAGGCGGACTCTTGCCGCTGCCTACAATTCCAAGATAGGTGAAGCTACATACCCGGCTTCAGCTTACAGTAAAAAAAAAGATATAAAAGATATTATATGTGCTAAGGAAGGAATAAACCTTCTGAATAATTAAACAACACAAATAATTGCGTAGCCTCTTCTACTAGATATGTGAAAATTACAATTGGTGGTCATAGACAAAGTCACAACAGATCATTGGCATAGGATTGTCGAATCATAAGTATATGAAGGAATACTTGATACCTTTGATTCCGTATATACTTATACAAAGTCATGGGTGGATGCATGTATATGTATACAAACATGAACACATGTATGGATACGCTGAATGTGCGCAACGTAGTCCATGGAACACTTCCATGTGGAAAAATGAGTAGAATACAAGAAATGTGTACGCACATTTTATTAAAAATATTGATTCGAAAATCAACATTCCACGAGATGTTTTTGGAGAACATCGCACTTGGAAGCACTTCAAAGTTCTTTTTCCTGGAGTAGCCAATAACCCGGACTTAAAATATTGAGGAGATGAAAATGCGAATCTGGCTAGTATATCCGAAACACATTCTATAAAGTTTACGAAACATGGGAAAACAATACATTTTCTACATTGTGTGCAAAACTTGCATGCAAACATCATAACAATATTTTGCCAACATTACTAGGAAAGGCCAATATGCATTTGCTTTATTTCTAAAAAACCAAAAGGATAATGAAATCATTTCCCCTCCACTTCCTCTTGGACATAAAAGATCAGCAATGGCAGAGCTCCTTTTGTAAGAGGCAACGTGGCAACGCCTTCCAAACTTCATACCATTGACATCTCTTCCACTCCCGTACATCAACTCTCACCACCTACTCCTCCACATCACTGAGCAGCATCAACAGGACATTCGTTACCATGGATGTACATAGATGGCCCATCATCATCCATAATGAAGTTGACATCCGTCATGATGTTAAGTGGCCGTTCATTCATGCTGATGGAACACAAACCTTTCAGCGTTGGCACAGACGTCTTTAATGCCTGACGTCTCAAATTGACATCCATGAGTACGATCTCTATGATGTCCCCATAAATAGAGGAAGTAGAGACATCCACTGACTCTCCCACACTTAGCTACACGATGTGGAAGCGCAAACGTAATGGCGAGGCCTTCTGTATCGTACAACCTTTGTGGTATTCCATACCATCACCAAAGCACATCAGTACTAGTCGCTTCAAAAGGTGATGAGTGTCATCCGGGAGTACTGCACTCATCTGGGACTGCACCCTCCTCTGACTCCAGCTCATCTTGATCCTCCTCCATTTATCCATGCACTCAAGAACTGTGCTTCTAAGGAAAATCCTTCATCAAGAAACAAAGGAGGAAAACAGAAAACATTTAACGACTTCAACGCCAATCCCCAACTCCATCCCCCAATGATGAAGGCTACTACCAATGAAGTCAAAACAGACAAGTAGGACGAAGCTAAGGTGCAACTAGGGTACAACTAGGGTGTAACTAGGTTACAAGTCGGGAGCAACTAGGCTGTAACTAGGACGCAACAAGGGCACAACTAGGGCACAACTAGGACACAACTAGGGCGCAACTAGGGTACAACTTGGGTGCAACCAGGGCGCAACTAGGGCACAACGAGGGCGCAACTTGGGTGCAACTCGGGTGCAATTTGGATGCAGTTAGAGCAGAATTAGGATGCAAATAGGGCGTACCTAGGGTGCAGCTAGGGCATACCTAGGGTGCAGCTGGGGCCCAACTATAGCGCAACTATGATACCTGTAATGTGCAACCTGGGTGGACGTAGGACAGAACTATGGTACAACTAGGGTGCAACTATGCGGCAATTAGGGCATAACTAGGGTACAAAAAAGACAAAACTAGTGCACAACTAGGGTGTAACTAGGGTACAACTAGGGTGCAACTAGGGCTCAACTAAGGCACATCAAGGGCATAATCAGGATGCAACTAGGGCCCAACCAGGGCACAGCTAGGATGCAACAAGGGCGCAACTAGGGTGCAATTAGGACACATGTAGGGCGTAACTAGGGAGCGACTAGTACGCAACTAGGTTGCAACTAGGGTGCAACTAGGACGTAACTAGGGTGCAAATAGGATGCAACTTGGGCGCAACTAGGGCGCAACCAGGGTGTTACTAGGGTGCAACTACGGCGCAACTAAGCCGCAATAGGACGCAATGAGGAGGCAACCATCGCACAGTCAGGGCATAACTAGTATGCAACGAGGGTAAACCAAGGAGACGATTAGGGAACAACTGAGGCACAACCAGGGCGTAATCAGGATGTAACTATGTAAAGAGAGAGAGAGGGAGAGAGTTGAAGTGGCAATGGCAAAGATCTCTGGGTAAATCTGTCATTGCTCCCACCAAGAAACGAGTCGTCGACTGGCCATATGTGGCAGTAGTCCTCAATGTGCCTCTTGGTTTAGAACGATAGCCAATAGGGTGAGAGGTGAAGGAAGGCGTTGCCACTACGCCGTTCACAAAGAAGAGCACAGTCACTGCATGATCTCTGTGTCCTCTGCAATGTGAGGAAAAGGTGGGATGGTCTGCAGAATGATGAGGATGGCAGCGGAGAAGGTGATGACAGTGTTGGGAGCAGGGGCGAACCGCGTCTGCTAAAGAAGAAAGCGGCATGGGTGCAGGTGTCCGCAGGATTGACGGTTCAACCGAGAAGATCCAAGAGCCAAGTTGATGATGATGATACTGGGCGCAGGGGCGAACCACACGCGCTGATGAAATAGGGGAGAGATGCGGCAAGGAGAAGGCAGAGGCCAATGCGTCGTGAGAAAACTGCTACTGGTGTAGGNCTGCTAAAGAAGAAAGCGGCATGGGTGCAGGTGTCCGCAGGATTGACGGTTCAACCGAGAAGATCCAAGAGCCAAGTTGATGATGATGATACTGGGCGCAGGGGCGAACCACACGCGCTGATGAAATAGGGGAGAGATGCGGCAAGGAGAAGGCAGAGGCCAATGCGTCGCGAGAAAACTGCTACCGGTGTGGGTGCAGACTGTTGTGAGATGGGCAGCTAGTACGTGCAGACCATTGTGCTGGCCACATATGCTGCTGATGATTGCTTAAAGCCGAGGATAAATGATGAGTAATGATGAATCTGAACGCAAGGCGAGCCGCGTGCGCTGATGAGAGGAATCGACGTGGGCGAGGGTCGCCGTGAGAGTGGGGGTTCGACAGAGCGGATCCTTGTGTCGAGCTGATGATGATGAAGAAGCGGTGAATTGATGATGAAGTGGATGCAGGGGCGAGACCACGTGCGCTGCTTTGTAGAGGGACAAAGATGTGTCAAGGGAAGGCGAGAGACACCGCACCGAGAGAAATGTGCTGCTGGCATGGGTGCAGACCGTTGCGATAGTAGTAGCTTGCACGTGCAGGTCCTTGTGCTGGCTACAGATGCTGATGCTGATGATGAAGTGGAAGGTGATAGCTGATGATGATACCTGGACATAGGGGTGTGCCCACGTGCGCTACGGAAGATGAAGATGAAAGAGACGATCACGGTACTGAGGACGACAATTGAAACAAGGAGGACGATGCAGAAGATGCTAAACTCAATGAGACAGATGCGTTGTGGAGGAAGAAAGAGGACACTATTAAAGATGGGGTTGATGATGAGGGAGGCAGTAAATTGAGGAGGATCAGACGCTGAAGATGAGGGAGGCATGGAGGAAGGCTGATGTGACAAGAAGGTCATCTAATATTAGGAGAGTGACGGCTTGTGTCCCAAGTTGGCCCGCGACCGACGGGTAGGAAGACTGGTGGTGCTCGATATCCTGACAGCGGAAGGAGATCTGCTGCTGTTGAGGACAAGGAAGGGTAGTGCAAAATAAGTGGCGGCTCGAGAAGATGGTGTAGAGCGAAGGAGGAGAAGATGTCACATGATGATAATGATGGTGATGAAGTTGATGGAGTAGATTGTAGCACATGCGACGACTGAAGGAGGTTAGGATGGAGAAGGCACTGTTGGAAGCAAATGCGCTGACAAGAGAGTGTCTGTCTCACGCAATGAATGAAGTCATTGGGAGGAGTGTTGAGGGAAGCAGGCTGAGTAAATCTATAGAGAAAGTGTTTAGTAATGAGCAGATACGTGCGGAGAGACAAAAATGGTGAGCTGGAAGGAAGCTTTAAGGAAGTTGGCAGCAGAGAGCGCTTCTGGAGCTATTGTAGGCTATTGACGGTGGAGAGGTACTTGTCGTTGCCACGGGCGTGCGATTGGACACAGGAATTTGTGTAAATGAGCTTGAGGAGAAGTGAAAACAATGCTGCTCATGTAATCTGCTGATGAAGGTGAAAGGTGGAGAGAGGCATCCTACGTGCGCCCTACTTGTGTTCTAGTTGCACCCTAGATACACCCTATTGTACCCTAATTGCACCCTACTTGCGCCATAGTTGCGTATTAGTTGCACCCTAGTTGCGCCCTATTTGCGCCTTAGTTGGACACTAGCTACGTCCTAGTTACGCCCAAGTTGCACCCTAGTTGCGCCCTAGTTGCACCCTAGTTGCTCCCTAGTTACGCCCTACTTGCGTCCTAGTTGCGCCCTGGTTTCTCCCTAGTTGTACCCTAGTTCCGCCCTAGTTGTGCCGTACTTGCACCCTACTTGCCCCATAGTTGCATCTTACTTGTGCCCTGCGTACGTCCTAGTAGCACTATAACTGCGCAATAGTTACTCCCTAGTTGCACCCTACTTGCACCCTACTTGCACTCTAGTTACACCCTAGTTGTGTCATAGTTGCGTCATATTTGTGCCCTAGTTGCACCCTAGTTGCACCCTAGTTGCGCCCTCGTTGCGCCCTAGTTGTGCCCTAGTTGAACCCTGGATGCACCCTACTTGCACCCTACTTACGCCCTACTTGCGTCCTAGTTGTGCCCTAGTTGCACCCTAGATGTGCCCTAGTTGTGCCTCAGTTGGACACTAGCTACGTACTAGTTGTGCCCTAGTTGCGTCCTAGTTGAGCCCTACTTGCACCCTACTTATGCCTTGCTTGCACTATACTTGTATTCTAGTTACGCCCTAGTTTTGTCCTTGTTGCGCCCTAGATGCACCCTATTTACACCCTTGTTGTGTCCTACATGTGCCCTACTTGCGCCCTAGTTGTGTCCTAGTTGCGTCATACTTGTGCCCTATTTGCACCTTAGTTATGTCCATGTTGCGCCCCAGTTACATCCTAGTTGCACCCTAGTTGCGCCCTACTTGCTCCCTACTTGCGCCCAAGTTATGCCCTAGTTGCACCCTAGTTGCACCCTACTTGCACCCTAATTGCGGCCTCCTTGCGCCCTAATTGCGCCCTACTTGCGCCCTAGTTATGACCTAGTTAAACCGTTATTGCGTCCTTCTTGTGCCCTTCTTACGTCCTACTTGGGTCCTACTTGCGTCTTAGTTGTGCCCTAGTTGCACCCTAGCTGCTTCCTAGTTACGTCCTAGTTGTGCCTCAGTTGGGTACTAGCTATGTTTTAGTTACACCCTCGTTCTGCCTTAGTTTCGTCCTAGTTGCACCCTAGTTGTGTCCTAGTTGAGTCCTAGTTGCGCCGTACTTGTGCCCTAGTTGCGCCCTAGTTGCGCACTAGTTGCACCCTACTTGCGTCCTATTTGTGCCCTAGTTGCGTCTCAGTTGGACACGAGCTACGGTCTAGTTGTGTCCTACATGCGTCCGACGTATACCCTAGTTTTGTCCTAATTGTACCCTTATTCGTCCTTGTTGCGCCCTAGTTACGTCCTACACACACCCTACTTGCGTCCTACTCGCGCCCTTCTTGTGCCCTAGTTGTGCCAGAGTTGTGTCCTAGTTGTGCCCTAGTTACGTCCTACTTAAGTCGTACATGCACCCTAGTTACGCCCTACTTGCACCCTTGTTGTGTCCGGCTTGCATCCCTTTTGCTTCCTAGTTGCACCTCAGTTGGGTACTAGCTAAGCCCTAGATGCGACCTAGTTGCACCCTAGTTGCTCCCTAGTTGCGCAGTGTTTTCTCCCTAGTTGCACCCTACTTGCCCTTTAGTTGCGTCCTAGTTTTGCCCTAGTTGTGTCATAGTTGGGCACTAAGTACGTCCTATTTGCACCCTAGTTGCGTCCTAGTTGCACCCTACTTGCGCGTTACTTGCGTCCTTGGTGCGCCCTAGTTACGTCCTACTTGTGCTCTAGTTGCGCCCAAGTTGCGTCCTAGATGCACCCTACTTGTGCCCTAGTTGAGCCCTAGTTGCACACTCTGCCTCAATTAGGCACTAGCTACACCTTAGGTGCGCCCTACTTGTGCACAACTTGCATCCTAGTTGTGCCCTAGTTGCATCGTAGTTGCGCCCTAGATGCGCCCTAGTTGGGTCCTAGTTGCGCCCTAGTTGCGCCTCTGTTGGGCACTAGCTACACCCTAGTTGTGCCGTAGTTGTGTCCCACTTGCGTCCTACTTGCGCCCTAGTTGCACCCTAGTTGTGCCCTAGTTGCGTCCTAGTTGCACCTCAGTTGGGCACTAGCTACGTGCCAGTTGCGACCTAGTTGCATCCTAGTTACTCCCTACTTGCATCCTAGTTGCGCCCTAGTTGCTTCCTACTTGCGCCCTACTTATACCATACTTGCACCCTAGCTATGTCCTAGTTACACCCTAGATGTGTCTCCGTTCGACAATAGCTACATCCTAGTTACGCCCTAGTTGCGCACTAGTTGCACACTAGTTGCGTCCTAGTTGTGTCTTAGGTGTGCCATAGTTGCCCTACTTGCGCCTGAGGTGGGCACTAGCTATGTCCTAATTTTGCCCTAGTTGCACCCTAGTTACACCCCAGTTACACCCTACTTGCGCCCTAGTTACACCCTAGTTGTCCCTAGTTGCGCCTTAGTTGTGTCCTACTTGCGCCCTATTTGCGTCCTAGATGTGCCCTAGTTGTGCCCTAGTTGCACCCTCCTTGCGCAATACTTGCGTGAAGTTGCACCCAAATTGCGCCCTACTTGCGCGCTATTCGAACCCTAGTTGCATCCTGGCTGTACCCTAGTTGTGCCCTAGTTGCAACTCAATTGGGCACTAGCTATGCCCTAATTACAC
>SZWC01002427.1:119345-165444 GCA_023375785.1 Penium margaritaceum
CGCCCTAGTTGCACCCTCCTTGCGCAATACTTGCGTCAAGTTGCGCCCAAATTGCGCCCTACTTGCGCGCTATTCGCACCCTAGTTGCATCCTGGCTGTACCCTAGTTGTGCCCTAGTTGCAACTCAATTGGGCACTAGCTATGCCCTAATTACACTCTTGTTGTGTCCTAGTTGCGCCCTAGTTGCGTCCTACTTGCACCTTACTTGCGCCCTAGGTGCGTCCTAGTTGCGCCTAGTTGCAACCCACTTGCGCATTAATCGCGTCCTTCTTGCGCCCTAGTTGCACCCAAGTTGCACCCTAGATGCATCCTAGTTCCGCCTCAGTTGGACACTAGGTACGCCCTAGTTGAGCACTAGCTACACCCTAGTTGCACCCTAGTTGTGCCCTAGTCACGCCTTAGTTGCACCCTAGCTACGCCCTAGTTGCACCCTAGTTGCACCTTAGTTGTACCCTACATGCACCCTGGTTGCACCCTACTTGTTCCCTACTTGCGCCCAAGTTTCGCTGTAGTTGCACCCTACTTGCATCCTAGTTGTGCTCTAATTGAGCTCTAGCTGCGCCCTAGTTACGTCCTAACTATACCCTACTTGCGCCTTAGTTGTGCCCTGGTTGTACCCAAGTTGCACCCTAGTTGTGCCCTAGTTGCGCCCTACTTGCGTCCTCTTTGCAACTTAAGTGCACCCTACTTGCGCCCTAGTTGCACCCTAGTTGCATCCTACTTGCATCCTACTTGCACCCTGCTTGCGCACTAGTTGCTTCCTACTTGCACCCTACTTGGGCCCTACTTGCACCCTACTTGTGCCGTACTTGTATCCTACTTGCGCCCTAGTTGCGCCCTAGTTACCCCCTACTTGCGTCCTACTTTTGCCTTAGTTGTACCCTAGTTACAATCTACTTACGCCCTTCTTGTACCCTAATTGCGTCCTACTTACACCCTTGTTGCACTCTAGTTGCATCCTAGTTGCGCCCTACTTGCACCCTATTTGCACCCTACTTGTGTCTTACTTGTGCCCTAGTTGTGCCCTACTTGTGCCTCAGATGGAAACAAGCCACGTCCTAGTTACTTCGTAATTGTAACCTAGCTACGCTATAGATACTTCCTAGTTGAGCCATACCTATGTCCTAGTTACGCCTTAGTTGCACCCTAGTTGCGCCCTACTTGCACCCCACTCGCGCCCTAGTTGTGTCTCAGTTAGACACTAGCTACGCCTTAGTTGCGCCCTATTTGCACCCCACTTGCTCCCTACCTACGCCCTAGTTGTGCCCTAGTTGCATCCTACTTATGCCCTACTTGTGCCCTAGTTGTGTCCTATTTGTGCCCTAGTTGTGCCCTAATTGGGCCCTAGTTACCCCCTACTTGCGTCCTAGTTGCATCCTAGTTGTGCCCTAGTTGTGCCCAAGTTATACCCTACTTGCCCCTTACTTGCACCCTAGTTGTGTCCAAGTTCGGCCTTAGTTGCGCCCTAGTTATGCCGTACTTGCGCCGTATCTGCGCCATACTTCCGCCCTAGCTGTGCCATAGTTGCACCCTAGTTACGTCTTAGTTAGGCACTAGTGACGTCTTCGTTGCATCCTAGTTGCACTTTACTTGCATCCTACTTGCGCCCTGCTTACGTCCTAGTTGCGCCCCGGTTGTACCCTACTTGCACCCAAGTTGTGCCCTAGTTACGCCTTAGTTGCACCCTACTTGCACCCTAATTGTGCCCTAGTTGCGCCCTAGTCGCACCCCCCTTGTGACCTTGTTTCGCCCTACTTGCGCCCTAGTTATGCCCTAGTTGTGTCTCAGTTTGGAACTAGCTATACCCAAGTTGCGCCTTATATGCACCCTAGTTGCTTCCTAGTTGCACCCTCGTTGCGTCCTAGTTGTGCCCTAGTTGCACCTGAGTTGGACACCAGCTACGTCCTAGTTGCACCCTAGTTGCACCCTAGTTGTGTCCTACTTGCGCCCTAATTGCGTCCTACTTGCACCTTAGTTGCATCCTACTTGCGCCCTAGTTGCGTCCTACTTGCACCCTACTTGCGCCATGCTTTTGTGCTGGTTACACCTCAGTTGCCTACTAGCTACACACTAGTTGTGCACTAGATGTGCCCTAGTTGTACCCTAGTTCCGCCATAGTTTTGACCTAGTTGCGTCCTAGTTGCGCCCTTGCTCCATCTGAGTTGGACACTAGCTACGCCCTAGTTGCGCCCTACTTGCACCCTAATTGCGCCTTAGTTGTGCCCTAGTTCCACCCTAGTTGCACCTTGCTTGCGCCTTACTTGCGCCCTTCATGTGCCCTACTTGGACCCTACATGCACTCAAGTTGCGCCCTAGTTGTGTCCTAGTTGCGGCCTAGTTGCACCCTAGTTGTACCCTTCTTGTGCCCTAGTTGTGTCCTAGTTGTGTCCTACTTGTGCCCTACTTGTGCCCTACTTGCGCCCTACTTGTGCCCTTGTTGTGTCCTTCTTGCGCCCTAGTTACCCCCTTGTTGTGTCTCAGTTAGGAACTAGCCAAACCCTAGTTGTGCCCTATATGCACCCTAGTTGCGTCCTAGTTACGCCCTAGTTACAACCTAGTTGCACCCTAGTTGTGCTTAGTTGGCCACTAACTAGGCCTTAGTTACGTCCTAATTGTGCCCTAGTTGCACCCTAGTTGCACCCTACTTGCGTCCAACTTGCGCCCTAGTTGCATCATGTTAACGCCCTTGTTGTGCCCTCATTGCACCCTACTTCCTCCCTAATGTGCCGTACTTGTGGTCTAGTTGTGCCCTACTTGCGCCTAGCTGCACCCTGGTTGCATCTCAGTTGGGCACTAGCTACACCCTACTTGCGCCCTAGTTGCGCCCTAGTTGCGCCCTAGTTGTGCGCTACCTGCTCCCTATTTGCGCCCAAATTGCGCCCTAATTGCGCCCTAGCTGTGCCTTAGTTGGACACTAACTGCGCCCTAGTTGTACCCTACTTGCACCCTAGTTGCGCCCTAGTTGTGTCCTACTTGCACCCTAGTTGTGTCCTACTTGTGCCCTCCTTGCACCCTACTTGCACCTTACTTGCACCCCAATTGCTTCCTACTTGCACCCTAGTTACGCCCTAGTTGCGCCCTAGTTGTGCCCTAGTTGTAACCTGCTTGCACCCTACTGGCACCCTACTTGTGCCCTGTTTATATCCTACTTGTGCCCTACTTGTGCCCTAGTTGCGACCTTGTTGCACCAAAGCTGCACCCTGCTTGTCTCCTACTTCCGTCCTAGACACTCCCTAGTTACGACCTACTTGCATCCTACTTGCGCCCTAGTTGCACCCTAGTTTTGTCCCGGTTGCGCCCTTGTTGTGTCCTACTTGCAGCCTAGTAGCACCATCGTAACGCCCTAGTTGTGTCCTAGTTATGCCTTAGTTGCGCCTCAGTTGAGCACTTGCTGCGCCCTAGTTGCACCTTACGTGTGCCTTTGTTCTGTCCTAGTTGCACCCTCCTACACCCTACTTGCGCTCTACTTGCACCCTACTTGTACCCTACTTGCGCCCTGCCTGTACCCTACTTGCAACGTACTTGCACCCTAGTTGTACCCTAGTTGCGCCCTAGTTTCGTCCTAATTGCTTCCTTGTTCCACCCAAATTGCACCCCAATTGTGTCCTACTTCCATCTTACTTGGACCCTACTTGTACCCTACTTGCGTCCTACTTGTACCTTAGTTGCGTCCTAGTTACGCCCTAGTTGCACCCTAGTTGTACCCTAGTTGCCCCCTATTTGTGCCCTAGTTGAACCCTAGTTGTGCCCTAGCTGTGCCCTAGTTGCACCCTAGTTGTACCCTAGTTGTGCCCTAGTTACATCGTACTTGCGCCCTAGTTACGCCCTGGTTACGCCCTAGTTACGTCCTAGTTACGTCCTACTTACGCCCTAGTTGTGCCCTATTTGCATCCTAGTTGTGCCCTTATTGCGGACTAGTTACGCCTTAGTTGCATCTTACTTGCGCCCTAGATGCGCCCTTGTTGCGCCATGTTTTTTCCCTAGTTGAATCATAGTTGCGCCCTAGTTGCGCCCTAGTTGCGTCCGAATTGCACCCTGGTTGCGTCTCACTTGGTCACTAGCTATGCCCTAGTTGCGCCTAGTTACACCCCGAGTTGCACCTGAGTTTGAAGGTATGCCCTACGTGCGCCCTAGTTGCGTCCTAGTTGCGTCCTAGTTGTGTCCTAATTGCGTGCTAGTTGCGTCCTAATAGTGCCCTACTTGCGCCCTCCTTGCGTCCTAGTTGCTTCCTAGTTGTGTCCTAGTTGCACACTACTTGTGCCCTAGTTGCGTCCTTGTCGCGTCTCAGATGAACACTAGCTACGCCCTAGTTATGCCCCAGTTGCATCCTACTTGCGACCTAGTTGTGCCCTAGTTGATGTTGAAAAATTGCCCCTCCGCATGCCCAAGTGCGGCGCCGGGAGGCGCCGATGAGCCGCCAGAAAGTGGAAACGCCGCTCCGGCGGATCTGGCGACTCAATGATTGCTCGGATCCTAAAATGGAGGATTGCCCCTGACAGACGAGTTAACGATTTGACGAGTTGTTGAATCCGGTGGAAGTTGTTTCACCGGAATCGGACAAGTATCGAAGGAGATATAGCCTTCCAAAGTTGGGGTATGCGCAGCGGCTCTGGGAGCCGGCTGCAACTCGAAATCCGGTCGATAATCGACCGGACCGAGTAACAAAAATACCATGTGGAGAAAATGCTCCGATAGGCCTGCCGAGGCGTCCGGTGGATGATCCGCCTAATCAGGTGGATCATCCACCGGATCCAGTAGTGCAGGTTGTTACTGAGGGACTTAGCCAAAATCCTGGCTCGACGTCCGAAACTCATTAGTACGTTTTGTTACTCGGGGACTTCGTAAAAATTTTGACTGCAGGTCCATGGACAGGTTTCGAACCTCGTCACACCCCATCACCAAACACGACCCAAAAGTGGGTAGGGTGTGTGGAAACAGTGCAGGGGACCCCCACACCATGTGCAATGGGATATGCGCCTTGGGAAAGGCGCTTCGCATGTGAACGAAGGCGCCACGGCGAGTGGCGGCGTCAGGCTTCTGTGGTGGGTGAGACCTGCGCTTCGACAAGCATAACTTGAGCTACGCTTGGTCGAATNCGGACAGGTTTCGAACCTCGTCACACCCCATCACCAAACACGACCCAAAAGTGGGTAGGGTGTGTGGAAACAGTGCAGGGGACCCCCACACCATGTGCAATGGGATATGCGCCTTGGGAAAGGCGCTTCGCATGTGAACGAAGGCGCCACGGCGAGTGGCGGCGTCAGGTTTCTGTGGTGGGTGAGACCTGAGCTTCGACCAGCATAACTCGAGCTATGCTTGGCCGAATCGCACGCAGTTTGGTGCGTTGGAATCATCATGACAAGTCCTATAAATGTTGTGATAATGTCCATGTTCGAAAACTAACTCAAAACAACGATATTCCCTTCGCAAACTGACTGTCTCTGAATTCCTTCTCACACAGCGTGAGGCGACCAGAAAGCTCACGCTCAGTCTCAGATTCGCCCAAAACAGTAGACGTGAACCACTAGAGGCGATCAGACAAACGTCGGGGACCGCACCACGTGGATCTCCTCTTGACAAAGGGTTATGGACCCACGGGTCTGAACGCCTCCAACGTTCACGTCTTCCGCAGCGTACGGGATCGTCATCTTGGACGTCGTCGTGAAGTTTTGAGAACTCGTCGGAGTAGCAGCTGCACACATGGCGCAGAAGGAGACACAGCCCATTTGTAAGTATGCGGGTGGCCCGGGCTTCGGGCTATGGAGGTGGCAGTTTGAACTGCACCTCTCGCATAATGGGCTACTGAATGTCATGTTGGGAATGGAGGTGCTCACAGAGGCGACTGCTACGGATGCGGGGAAGTAGGCCTTCGAAAAGAAGAACACGGAGGCGCTCATGCTCCTGGTGTCCGGGACAGCCGAGGCGCAGTGTGGCTACTTCCAAGGCTGCAAGCTAGCAGCCGAAGCTTGGGAAAAGCTCTGCGCCATCCACCAATCCAAGTCGCTCGCGAACAAACTCTTCGCGATGAAGCGACTCCTCACGGTGAGAATCGAGGAGGGAGATGATGTCATCTCCGCCATGCAGCAGATCGAGCCGCTCGCCTCGCAATGCAATGACGTGGGGTGGAAGATCGACACGCAGCTGCAGGCGATGGCCCTCCTCATGGCCCTACTTGACAGTTGGAGTCCACTCATCACCGTCCTCGGAGGATGGTCAGAGGACAAGCTCACCTATGGCGCAGTCGCAGAGTGCATCCGCAACGAGGCTTAGCGACGGAGCTGCGGGGAGTCCTCATCTTCCTTATCGGCCCTTATCACCAAAACACGGAGTGGCGGAGCGGGCGAACCAGACGCTGCTCAACATGGTGCGGACCATGCTTGTGGATGCGGGGTTGCCGCGCGGGTTCTGGGCGGAGGCTGTGCGTACAGCAAGCTACACCATCAACCTCACCCCAACAGCGGTGCTGAGGGGCAAGGGCGGCTGGAAGACGCCGCAGGAGGTTTGGATCGGGCGCAAGCCAAATGTGGCGCACCTGAAGGTGTTCGGGTGCCAGGCGCACGCGATGGTGCAGGCGGCGCAAGGACGCGACAGCAAGCTGGAACCGCGGGCGAAGCCGTGCTTGTTCCTTGGCTACGAGAGTGTGCAAAAGGCGTACGGGCTTTGGGACCCGCGTACGCAAGAGATCATCCGCAGCCGTGATGTCGAGTTCGACGAGCAAGAGAGCTTCAGCAGCAGTAGCAACAACATGAGCGTCGGGAACACTCCAAAACAGGGAGAGTGGTTCCAGCTCCTTGACTGCGAGGAGGAGCCAGCGGACGCGGAGGTCGATGATGCGGCGTCGGAGCGCGGTAGTGCAGCAGGTGCAGAAGCCTACAAAGAGGACTTCGACGATGATGCAGCTGGGCTGGAGATCCGGTGGAATGATCCGTCAAAGGAGGCACCACGGGTGCCGAAGCCCGCACTCCCGGCGGAGTTTGCATTGGGCGTTGGAGAAAAATCCCCCGGACGTGCCGGCCGTCCGGTTGATGGTTCACCGGAGCGGGAAGAATCCTCGGGAAGGCGTTCAGTTGATGATTCACCAGAGCGGGCTGAGTCGGAAGGATCGCAGCAGAGCGACGAGACGTCGCTAAGACTGCCGCGCCACAGCGGGAGGCAGCGGAGAGCAGGGAAGCGTTTCGACGTAGGCACCGGTCGATGGATCGGCATGACGCGGTGCATGCTGGCTGCATCAACGGAACCGACGACCGTGCAAAAGGCGTTTGCGCGACCCGAGGGGGAGCAGTGGGACGTCGCCATCAAGTCGGAGTTGGCGTCCATCGCTGAAAACGACACGTGGCAGCTGGTTGACAGGCCGAAAGATGCCAAGGTCATCAGCTCCAAGTGGGTCTTCAAGACCAAGTTCACGAAGAAAGGTATGGTTGACAAGTACAAGGCTCGGCTCGTGGCGAAGGGGTTCGCACAGCATAAGGGCAAACACTACGATGAGATCTTCGCCCCCGTTGCCAAGTTCACAAGCATCTGGGCGATCCTTGCGGTGGCAGTCGCGAAGGACATGGAGCTCCACCAAATGGACGTAAAGACGGCCTTCCTCAACGGCATCATCGACAAAGAAATCTACATGGAGGTGCCGGAGGGGGTGGAGGCGCCGGAGGGGAAGGTGTGCAAGCTGCGGAAGTCCTTGTACGGGCTAAAACAATCGTCTCGACGCTGGTACCAACAGATGGACAGCTTCATGGCACAACTCGGCTTCAAGTGCTGTGAGGCGGATCACAGTGTGTACGTGCGGCGCAGCAAGAAGCTCCATCAGATTGTCGCATTCTACATGGACAATCTGATCTTGTGCTCCTCAAACCTGCCGAGCCTACAACAGGTGAAAGAGTAGCTGAGCAGTAGGTTCCAGATGTCGGACATGGGGGAGCTGGAGTTATACCTCGGGGTGAGCATTACGCGGAACCGAAGGGCGCGCACACTTGAGCTGGGGCAGGCCAAATACGTGGCCAAGGTGCTGAAGCGGTACGGCATGGAGGATTGCAAACCAGTGTGCAGTCTTGTCTCCACAACCTGTGAACTAAGTGCGGCAATGGCGCCGCAAACAAAAGAAGAGCGGGAGGACATGGCAGGGTTGCCCTACCAATCGGCGGTGGGCAGCCTCATGTACACCATGGTGGCAACTCGACCGGACCTGGCCTACGCGGTGGGCCAAGTGAGCAGGTGCATGGCCGATCTAGGGCCACTACACTGGCAGGCGGTCAAGCGCATCCTCCGCTACCTGCACACAATGCGGCACGCGCGCCTGAAGTTGGACGGCAAGGGGCGGGCGGACCCCTTGCGTCTGGTCTGCTACACGGATGCATACTACGCTAGGGATGTCGACAAGCCGAAGTCCACATCCGGATACGTGTTCTTCCTCGCTCGTGCAGCGGTCTCATGGTGCAGCAGGAATCAGGACTGCGTTGCCACCTCCACAGTGGAAGCAGAGTACATCGCGCTGGCCGAGGCGGTCAAGGAAGCGGTGTGGCTCCCCCAGTTGCTGGGGGAGCTGGGCGTGCCACAGCTGGAGCCTACGGTGGTGCAAGACGACAACACCGGCTCCATCTCACTGACCAACAACCCGACGCAGCACAGGAGAACGAAGCACATCGACATACGTTATCACTACGCACGGGACATGGTCGAGAAGGGGCAGGTGGTGCTGCAGCACTGCTGCACGCACAACATGGTTGCGGATTGCTTGACCAAGGCGCAACCCGCGGACCGGCACGCGATGAGCGTGGCCGGACATGGGATGTCCAGCTATGATGGGCTGGAGAGCGCAGCGGAAGATGATTGAGAGCAACCAGGAGCAACGGGCATGGCAGGTGCAAGGGGGAGAATGTTGAAAAAATGCCCCTCCGCATGCCCAAGTGCGGCGCCGGGAGGCGCCGACGAGCCGCCAGAAAGTGGAAACGCCGCTCCGGCGGATCTGGTGACTCGAAGATTGCTCGGATCCTAAACTGGAGGATTGCCGCTGAAAGACGAGTTGACGATTTGACGAGTTGTTGAATCCGGTGGAAGTTGTTTCACTGGAATCGGACAAGTATCGAGGGAGATATAGCCCTCCAAAGTTGGGGTATGCGCAGCGGCTCTGGTAGCCGGCTGCGACTCGAAATCCGGTTGATAATCGACCGGACCGAGTAACAAAAATACCATGTGGAGAAAATGCTCCGATAGGCCTGCCGAGGCGTCCAGTGGATGATCCGCCTGATCAGGTGGATCATCCACCGGATCCAGTAGTGCAGGTTGTTACTGAGGGACTTAGCCAAAATCCCGGCTCGACGTCGGAAACTCATTAGTACGTTTTGTTACTCGGGGACTTGGTCAAACTTCTGACTGCAGGTCCACGGACAGGTTTCGAACCTCGTCTCACCCCATCACCAAACACGACCTAAAAGTGTGTAGGGTGTGTGGAAACAGTGCAGGGGACCCCCACACCATGTGCAATGGGATATGCGCCTTGGGAAAGGCGCTTCGCACGTAAACGAAGGCGCCACGGCGAGTGGCGGCGTCAGGCTTCTGTGGTGGGTGAAACATGCGCTTTGGCAAGCATAACGTGAGCTACGCTTGGCTGAATTGCACGAAGTTTGGTGCGTTGGAATGCTCATGACTAGCCCTATAAATGTCGTGATCATGTCCATGTTCAAAAACCAACTCAAAACAACGTTATTCCCTTTGCAAACTGACTGTCTCTAAATTCCTGCTCACATATCGTGAGGCGACCAGAAAGCTCACGTTCAGTCTCAGATTCGTCCAAAACAGTAGACGTGAACCACTAGAGGCGATCAGACAAACGTCGGGGACCGCACCATGCGGATCTCCTCCTCACAGTTGTGCCCTCGTTGTGTCCTAGTTGTGCCCTAGTTGTGCCTTAGATGGACACTAGCTATGTCCCAAATGCGCCCAAGTTGCGCCCTAGTTGCACCCTAGTTGCGCCCTAGTTGTGCCCTACTTGCGCCGTACTTGCCCCTTAGTTGCATCCTCCTTGTGTCCTACTTGCACCCCAATTGAACCCTAGCTGTGACCTACTTGCATCTTACTTGCGTCCTACTTGCACCGTAGTTGCAGCATAGTTACACCCTAGTTGCGCCCTACTTGCACCTTAGTTGTGTCCTACTTGCGTCCTACTTATGTTCTCCTTGCATCCTACTTGCGCCTAACTTGGGCCCTAGTTCTGACCTAGTTACACACTAGTTGCACCCTAGTTGTGTCCTAGTTGTGCTATACTTGCGCTCTACGTGTGCCCTAATTGCGCCCTACTTGTGGCCTAGTTGCGCCCTAGTTGCACCCAACTTTCGTCCTAGTTGTGCCCTAGTTGCGCCCTTCATGTGCTTAACTTGCACTCTACTTGTGCCCTAGTTGTACCTTAGTTCCACCCTACTTACATCCTAGTTGCTGCCTTCTTGCGCCCTATTTGCGCCCTAGTAGCGCCCTAGTTGCACCCTAGTTACACCCTGGTTGCACCCTAGTTATGCCTCAGTTGGGCACTAGCTATGCCCTAGTTGCACCTTAGTTACATCCTAGTTGCACCCTACCTGCATATGAGTTGGACACTAGCTACACCCTAGTTGCGCCCTAGTTAGGTTTTACTTGCGTCCTAGTTGCGCCCTAGTTGTGACCTAGCTTTGTCCTAATTTCCCCCTACTTGCGCTCTACTTGCATCCTAGTTGCGCCCTAGTTGTGCCCTAGTTGCAGTTTGGCACTAGCCACACCCTAGTTGCAGCCAAGTTTCGCCCTATTTGCGTCCTAATTGCAACCTAAACCGTAGTTGCGCCCTAGTTGATCCCTAGTTACGCCCTACTTGCACCCTACTTGTGTCCTTCTCGCGCCCTACTTGGACACTATTTGCACTCTAGTTGCACCCTAGTTGCCCCCTAGTTACGTCTCAGTTGGGCATTAGCTATGGCCTAGTTGCGTCCTAGTTGCGTCCTACTTGCGCCCTACTTGCGTCCTACTAGCACTCTTGTTGTACCCTAATTGTGCCCTAGTTGTACCCTAGTTGTACCCTATTTGCGTCCTTCTTGCGCCCTAGTTGCACCCTAGTTGTGCCCTTCTTACGCTCTACCTGCGCCCTAGTTGGACCCTACTTGCGCCCTACTTGCACCCTTAATGTGCCCCACTTGCGCCTTAGTTATGTCCTAGTTGTTTCTCAGTTGGGAACTAGCTACACCCTAGTTGCTTCCTATATGTGCCCTAGTTGCGCCCTAGTTACGCCCTAGTTGCGTCCTAGTTGCGCCTCAGTTGGACACTGACTACGCCCTAGTTGTGTCCTAGTTGTACCCTTGTTGCACCCTACTTGTGTCCTACTTACACCCTACTTGGGTACTTGTTGCATCCTACTTGCGCCCTAGTTGTGTCCGAGTTGCACCTTACTTGCATCCTACTTGCATCCTACTTGCACCCTAGTTACGTCCTGCTTGCGCCATAGTTGCGCCATGGTTGTACCTTATTTGGGCACTAGATACACACTTGTTGCGCCTAGTTACACCCGGATTATTCCCTAGTTGTGCCCTAGTTGTACCCTAGTTGCGCCCTACTTGCACCCTCGTTGCGCCCTGCTTGCCCCCTAGTTGCGCCCTAGTTGTCCCTAGTTGCGTCCTAGTTGCGCCTTAGTAGCGTCCTAGTTGTGTCCTACGTATACCCTACTTGCACCCTGTTTGTGCCCTACTTACACGCTAATTGCACCCTAGTTGCGCTCTAGTTGCATCCTAATTGCGCCCTACTTGTACCTTACTTGCGCCCTAGTTGCGCCCTACTTGTACCCTACTTGCACCCTACTTGCGCCCTACTTGCACCCTTGTTGCGCCTTAGTTCCGCCTGAGTTACGCCCTAGTTACGTCCTAGTTGCGCCTCAGTTGGACACTAGCTACGTCCTAGTTGCGCCCTAGTGGCACCCCAGTTGCACCCTAGATGCGCCATACTTGCGCCCTAGTTGCATCCTAGTTGCGCCCTAGTTGCGCTAAACTTGTGCCCTAGTTACGCCCTAGTTGCGCCCTACTTGTGTCCTACTTGCATCCTACTTGCGCCCTAGTTGTTCCTAGTTGTGCCTAGTTGCGCCCTACTCGCACCCTAGTTGCACCCTACTTGCGCCCTACTTGCACCCTAGTTGCGCACTAGTTGCACCCTCGTTGTGCCCTAGTTGTGCCTCAATTGGGCACTAGGTACACGCTACCTGCACCCTAGTTGTGCCCTAATTGCATCCTATTCGTGCCCTGGTTGCGCTAAACTTGTGCCCTAGTTGCACCCTAGTTGCGCCCTACTTGTGTCCTACTTGCGTCTTACTTGCACCCTAGTTGTGACTTAGCTACACCCTACTTGTGCCCTACTTGCATCCTACTTGCGTTCTAGTTGCATCCTACTTCCACCCTTGCTGCGTCTCTGTTGGGCACTAGCTACGACCTAGTTACGCCCTAGTTGCACCCCTCTTTCACACTACTTGCGCCCTAGTTGCACCCTAGTTGCACCCTAGTTGCTTCTCAGTTGGCCACTAACTACGCCCTAGTTGCATCCTAGTTACGCCCTACTTTCGTCCTAGTTACGATCTTCTTGCGCCCTATTTGCATCCTAGTTGCGCCCTAGTTGTGTCCTAGTTGCGTCCTAGTTTTGCCCTACTTTTGCCCTAGTTGTGTCCTAGTTGCGCCCTACTTGCGCCCTAGTTGTGCCCTAGCAACGTCTCACTTGGGACCTAGCTATGCTCTAGTTGTGCCCTATATTTTTCATAGTCATACCCTTGTTACGCCCTAGTTGCTCCCTAGTTGCACCCTCGTTGTGCCTCGGTTGGACACTAGTTACGCCCTCGTTACGCCCTTGTTACGCCCTATTTATTCCCTAGTTGCACCCTACTTGCTTCCTACTTGCATCCTAGTTGCGTCTTACTGGTGTCCTAGCTATATCCTAGCTGCGCCCTACTTGCGCTCTACTTGCGCACTACTTGCGGCCTAGTTGTGCCCTACTTACGCCATAGTTGCGTCCTGGTTGCACCCTAATTGCGCCCTAGTTGTGCCCTAGTTGCACACTGGTTGCACCCTAGTTGCGTCCTTATTGTGCCCTAGTTTTGCCCTAGTTGCGCCCTAGTTGTACCTCAGTTGGACACTAGTTACACCCTAGTTGCGTCCTACGTGCAACCTAGTTGTGTCCTAGTTATATCCCACTTGCACCCTAGTTACGCCCTGGTTGCGTCCTAATTGTGTCCTAGTTGCGCCTTACTTGTGCCCTACTTGCACCCTACTTGCGCCATATTTGTACCCTACTTGCATCCTACTTGTGCCCTAGTTACGCTCTTCTTCCACCCAAGTTACGCTCTAATTGTGCCCTAGTTGTACCCTAGTTGTGCCCTAGTTGTACTCTACTTGCACCCTACTTGTGTCCTAGTTGCGCCCTAGTTGCGCCTGACTTGCGCCCTACTTGCGCCCTAGTTGCGCCCTAGTTGTGCCCTAGTTGAGCCCTAGTTGCGTCCTACTTGCGCCCTACTTGCACCATAGTTACGCACTAGTTGGCCCTTGTGTACCCTAGCTGCACCTCAGTTAAGCACTAGCTACACCCTAAATGGGCCCTACTTGCGCCCTTGTTGTGCCCTGGTTGTGCCCTCCTTGTGCCCTACTTGCGCTCTACTTGCGTCCTACTTGCGTCCTACTTGTGTCCTACTTATGCCCTACTGACACCCTACTTGTGCCCTAGTTGTGCCCTAGTTGTGTCCTAGTTACGCCCTAATTGCGCCCTAGTTACGTTTTGCTTGCACCCTAGTTGCGCCGTACTTGCGTCCTACTTGCACCTTACTTGCGCCTTAGTTGCGCCCTAGTTGCGTCTTACTTGCGTCCTAGTTGCGCCCTAGCTGCGTCTCAGTTGGGTACTAGCTACGTCCTAGTTGCGTCCTAGCTGCGTTTCAGTTGGGTTCTAGATACGCCCTAATTGCATCCTAGTTAGGTCCTATTTGAGCCATACTTGCATCCTACTTACACCCTAGTTGCGCCATAGTTGCGCCCTAGTTGTACCCTACTTGAGCCCTACTTCCCTCCTTCTTGCACCCTACCTCGGCCGTACTTGCGCTCTACTTGCAGCCTAGTTGCATCCTATTTGCTTCTTAGTTGGACACTAGCTACATTCTAGTTGCGCCCTAGTTGCGCCCTAGTTGCGCCCTAGTTGCACCCTAGTTACGCCCTACTTGCACCCTAGTTGTACCCTAGTTGCACCCTAGTAAGCTCCTAGTTGTGTTCTAATTGCGCCCTACTTGCACCCTACTTGCGACCTAGTTGAGCCCTAGTTGTGTCCTACTTGCACCCTAGTTGCGCCCTACTTGGGTCCTACTTACCACCTAGTTGCGCCCTTGCTGCATCTCAGTTGGACACTAGCTGTGACCTAGTTACACCCTAGTTCCACCCTAGTTGTGCCTTAATTGCACCCTAGTTGCATCCTAGTTGTTTCCTAGTTGTGCCCTCCTTGCGCCCTACTTGCGCCCTCTTTGTACCGTACTTTGTTTCTACTTGCACCCTAGTTGTGACCTAGTTGTATCCTACTTGCATCCTACTTATGCCCTACTTGCACCCTAGTAACGCCATTGATGCGTCCTTGTTGAGCCCTAGTTGCTCCCTAGTTACACCCTACTTACACCCTAGTTGCACCCTACATGCGACGTACTTGCTCCCTAGTGGCACCCTACTTTCACCCTGCTAGCGCCCTTGTTGCGCCCTACTTGGATCCTAGTTGCGCCCTAGTTGTGTCTCAGTTTGGGACTACCTACGTCCCAGTTGCGTCCTATATGCACCCTAGTTGCGTCGTATTTATGCCCTAGTTGCGTCCTAGTTGCGCCTCAGTTGGGCACTAGCTACGCCCTAGTTGTGCCCTAGTTGCATCCTAGTTAAGCCCTAGTTGCACCCTACTTGTGTCCTACTTGCACCTTAGTTGCGTCCTACTTGCGCCCAAGTTTCCCCCGTAGTTGCATCCTTCTTGCGTCCTACTTGCACCCAACTTGTGTCTTCCTTTCGCCCTAGTTGCACCCTACTTACGGCATAGTTGTGCCATGCTTGCACCTCCGTTTGGCACTACGTACATCCTAGTTGCGCCTTAGTTGTGTCCTAGTTGTGCCCTAGTTGTGCCCTAGTTGTGCCCAAGTTACGTCCTAATTGCGTCCTACTTGCCCCCTAGCTGCGCCCTAGTTCCGCCTCAGTTGGATACTAGCTGCACCCTAGTTGTGCCCTACTTGCGCCCTAGTTGCACCCTAGTTACGCCCTAGTTGTGTCCTAGTTGCATCCTAGTTGCATCCCAGTTACGTCCTAGTTAGGCTTTACTTGTGCCCTACTTGCACCCTACTTGTAGCCTAGTTGCGCCCTACTTGCGCCCTAGTTGTGTCCTAGTTGCACCCTAGTTGCACCGTAGTTAAGCCATATTTGTACCCTACTTACATCCTACTTGTGTCCTATTTGCACCCTATTTGCGCCAAACTTGTGCCCTAGTTGTGCCCTAATTACGCACTTGTTGCATACTACTTGTGCCCTAGTTGCATGCTAGTTGCGCCTTAGTTATGCCAAAGTTGCACCCTACTTGCGCCTTACTTGCACCCTAGTTGCACCCTAGTTGCGTCCTATTTGCGCCGTACTTGTGCCCTTGTTAAACCCTACTTGTGCTCTACTTGTGCCTTTGTTGCATCTCAGTTGGGCACTAGCTACCCCCTAGTTGCGTCCTAGTTGCGTCCTAGTTGCACCCTAGTTGTGTCCTTGTTGTACCCTACTTGCGTCCTTCTTACGCCCTAGTTGCGGCCTAGTTGCGTCCTAGTTGCACCCTCTTTCCGTCCTACTTGCGTCCTAGTTGTGCCATAGTTGTGCCCTAGTTACACGCTACGTGCGCCCTACTTGCACCCTACTTGTGCCCTAGTTGTGCCCAAGTTGCGCCCTAGTTGCGCCCTAGTTATGCCCTAGTTGCACCCTACTTACGTCCTAGTTGCACCCTACTTGCGTCCTATTTTTTCCCTAATTGTGTCTCAGTTTGAACCTAGCTACGTCCTACTTGCACCCTAGTTGCGCGTAACTTGCGCCCTTCTTGCGCCCTACTTGCTGTCTACTTGCACCCTAGTTGCGTCCTAGTTATGCCCTAGTTGCACCCTAGTTGTGCCTCAGTTGGACACTAGCTACGCCCTAATTGCACCCTGGTTGTGCCCTAGTTGCGTCCTACTCGCGTCCTACTTGCGCCCTACTTGGTCCGGACTTGTGCCCTACTTGCACCCTACCTATGTCCTACTTGTGTCCTACTTGCACCCTAGTTACGTCCTACTTGCACCCTAGTTGCGCCCTAGTTATGTCCTGCTTGCGCCCTACTGACACCCTAGTTACGCCCTAGTTGCACCCTTGTTGTGTCCTACTTGCGTCCTAGTTGCGCAATAGGTGCACCTTAGTTGCGTCTCATTTACGCCCTACTTGCACCATATTTGCACCCTAGTTGCACCCTTGTTGCGCCGTAGTTATGTCCTTGTTGTACCCTACTTACGTCTTACTTGCGCCCAACTTGCGCCCTACTTGCACCCTAGTTACCCCCTCTTTACACCCTAGTTGCGTCCTACTTGTACCCTAGTTGCGCCCTGGTTGCGCCGTAGTTACTGTCAAACCAATGTCAAAGGGGGAGATGACAATGGCATAAATAGGGAGGAGAAATGTACTATGCGAAGATGCGCCAGACTGATGACAGCTGCAGGGAGATGTGAGATGTCGCAAGGAGTTAGCCGCAGGAGCTTGAAACGAAGTGATGCACCACATAGAGTAGCAAGGTAGACAGGCAGTCACTGAGAGAAAGTGGAGGCGGAGGGAGAAGTGATGGATTGATGAGTGTTGAGCGAAGGAACGGGAGTGACGGAGCGAAGGGTCAAGAGCTCAGAGTGGAGAGCAAGTGAAGATGGAGCGAAGAGCAAGCAGAGCAAAGATACAACGACGAAGCCGTGGAACCAAAGGCAAACAGGATGTGAAGAACTGTTCTGGGTTAGACTCAAAGGAATGAACGTCCTCGGTATATACAAGCACAACAGGAAAAAATAACAGAGCACGGGCTTCTTTCTGCTAGCCGGACGCGGGTGACAGGTGTAACTTTATTAGGGGATAACTTGCCCATGAGCCCTTACCGGTCGAATGACCGGAGGAGCATTGGTCAAGGTGGTTCGGTGGCTGGACCTGGACCGCTATTGAGACAGTTTTTGAGATTCCTCCTTCTCTTGTCAAAGCTTCATTTTGACAGTTATGTCCTAGTTTCACCCCACTTACGTTCTATTTGCGTCCTAGTTGCGCCCTAGTTGTGCCCTAGTTGCACCCCAGTTGTGTCCTAGTTGCGCCCTACTTGTGTCCTACTTGTGCCCTACGTGCGTTCTAGATGTGTCCTAGTTGTGCCCTAGTTACTCCCTACTTGTATCCTAGTTGCGTCCTAGTTGCATCCTAGTTGCATCCTATTTGCGCCTCAGTTGGGCACTAGCTACGCCCTAGTTGTGCCTACTTGTGCCCTGGTTGCGCCCTAGTTGCTTCATACTCGCACCTTAATTAAGCCTTAGTTGCGTCTCAGTTGGGCACTAGCTACGCCCTAGTTGCACCCTAGTTGCGCCCTAGTTGCGCCTCAGTCAGAAACAAGCTATACCCTAGGTGCGCCCTAGTTGTACCCTAGTTACGCCCTAGTTGCACCCGAGTTGCACCCTAGTTGCATCCTAGTTGCGTCCAAATAGCGCCCTACTTGCGTCCTAGTTGCGCCCTAGTTGCACCTTTGTTGTGCCCTACTTGCACCCTAGTTGCGTCCTCGTTGTGCCCTAGTTGTGCCATAGTTACGCCCTAGTTTTTCCCTACTTGTGCCTCAGTTGGATACTAGCTACACCCTAGTTACGCCCTAGTTACATTTCAATTGCATCCTAGTTGCGCCCTAGTTGCACCCTAGTGCGCCCTAGTTGCGCCTCAGTTAAACACTAGCTACGTTCTAATTGCGCCCTAGTTGCACACTAGTTGCACCCTAGTTGCGCCCTAGTTGCGCCCTACTTGTGTCCAGCTTGCGTCCTAGGTGCGTCCTACTTGCGCCCTACTTGCCTCCTAGTTGCACCCTACTTGAGCCCTAGTTGCACCCGAGCTACGCCCTAGTTACGCCCTAGTCGTGCCTCAGCTGGGCAATACCTACGTCCTAGTTGCTCTCTAGTTGCAGCCTAGTTGTGCCCTAGTTACGCTATACTTGCGCCCTACTTGCGCCCTAGTTGTGCCCTAATTACGTCCTAGTTGCACACTAGTTGCGCCCAACTTGTGCCCTAGTTGCGCCCCATTTACGCCCTACTTGCACCCTACTTGTGTCCTATGTGCTCCCTATTTGTGTCCTAGTTGTGTCCTACTTGTGTCCTACTTGCGCCCTACTTGTTCCCTACTTGCGCCCTGCTTGCGCCCTAGTTGCGCCCTAGTTGCACCCTACTTGTGTCCTAGTTGTACCTCAGTTGGACACTATCTACGTCCTAGTTGTACATCAGTTGTGCCCGAGTTACGCCCTACTTGTGCCATACTTGTGCCCTACTTGTGCCTTAGTTGCGTCCTACTTGCGCCCTCCTTGTGTCCTAGTTGTGCCCTAGTTGCGTCCTTCTCGGATCTAAGTTGAAACTAGCTACGCCCTAGTTGTGCCCTAGTTGCACCCTATTTACTCCCCAGTTGCACACCAGTTGTGACCTAGTTGTGCCCTACTTGCACCCTACTTGCGTCCTACTTGTGTCCTAGTTGCGCCCTAGTTGTGCCCTACTTGCACCCTAGTTGTGTCCTAGTTGCGCCCTAGTTGCGCACTAGTTGCGCCCTAGTTGCACCCTAGTTGCGCCTTAGTTAGACACTAGCTATTTTCTAGTTGCGTCCTAGTTGCGTCCAAGTTGCGCCCTACTTGTGCCCTACTTGCGTTGTACTTGCGCCCTTCTTGCACCCTAATTACGCCCTAGTTGCGCCCTAGTTGCTTCCTAGTTGTGGCCTAGTTTCGCCCTAGTTGCTTCCTACGTTTGCCCTAGTTGCATCCTACACGTCCTAGTTGCTTTATGATTGCGCCATACTTGCGTCCTAGTTGCGCCCTAGTTGCGTCTTAGTTGGGCACTAGGTACGCCCTAGTTCTGTCCTACCTGTACCCTAGTTGCACCATAATTGAGCTCTACCTACACCATATTTGCGTCCTAATTGTGCCCTAGTTGTGCCCTAGTTGCACCCTAGTTGCGCCCTACTTGTGCCCTACTTGTGCCCTAGTTGCACCCTAGCTATGTCCTATTTGCGCACTACTTGCGTCGTACTTGCGCTCTAGTTGCACCCTAGTTTCACCCGACATGCGCCATAGTTACACCCTAGTTGTACCCTAGTTGTGCCCTAGTTACGTCCAAATTGCACCCTAGTTGCACCCTAGTTACTCCCTACTTGTGCCCTAATTGCACCCTATTTGTGTCCTAGTTGTACCCTTGTTACACAATTGTTGCGTCCTACTTGCACCCTAGTTGCACCCTTGTTTCACCCTACTTGCACCCTAGTTGTGACCTACTTGCATCCTAGTTATTTCCTATTTGCACCCTACTTGCGTCCTACGTGCGTCCTACTTGTGCCCTAGTCATGTCCTCGTTGCGCCCTAGTTGCGCTTCAGTTGGGCACTAGCTACGCCCTAGTTACGACCTCATTGTGCCCTAGTTGCACTTTACTTGTGTCCTACTTGCGCCCTACTTGCGCCCTAGTTGTGCCCTACTTACACTCTAGTTGCGCCCTAGTTCTGCCCTAGTTGCGCACTAGTTACTCCCAAGTTGCACCATACAAGTGCCCTAGTTGCGCCCTAGTTGCGCTGTAGCTGTGTCCTAGTTGCATCCTACTTGTGCCCTGATTGCATTCTACTTGCGCCCTACTTGCGCCCTAGTTGCGCCCTACTTGAGCCCTAGTTGTGCCCTAGTTATGTCTCAGTTGGATACTAGCTACTTCCTAGTTGTACCCTAGTTCTGCACTGATTGTGTCCTAGTTGCTTCCGAGTTGCACCCTAGTTGTGTCCTACTTGCACCCTACTTGCACCCTAGTTGTGTCCTAGTTACGTCTTAGTTGCACCCTACTTGCATCCTACTTGCGTCGTACTTGTGCCCTAGTTGCGCCCTAGTTGCACCCTTGTTGCACCCTTCTTGCGTCTTACTTGCACCCAACTTGTGGCCTACTTGTGTCCTAGTTGTGTCCTAGTTGCGCCCTACTTGTGCCCTAGTTGTCTCCTAGTTGTGCCTCAGTTGGGCACTAGCTACGCCCTAGTTGCATCCTAGTTGCGCCCTAGTTGCATCCTATTTGTGCCCTAGTTGCGCCCTCTTGTGCCCCAGTTTTGCGATAGTTGCGCCCCACTTGTGTCCTACTTGCGTCCTAGTTGCGTCTCAGTTGGGCACTAGCTATGCCCTATTTGCACCCTAGTTGCGCACTACCTGCGCCCTACTTGCAGCCTAGTTGAGCCCTACTTGCGCCCTCGTTGCGTCCTAGTTGCACCCTAGTTGCACCTTAGTTGAGCACTAGCCCAACTGAGGCGTAACTATGGCGCAACTAGGGCGCAAGTAGGACGCAAGTAGGGAGAAACTATGGCACATCTAGGGCGAAAGTAGGGCGCAAGTAGGGCACAAGTAGGGCGCAACTATGATACAACTAGGGTGTAACTAGAGTGCAATTAGGGCGTAACTAGGGTGCAACTAGGGCACAACTAGGGCGTAGCTACTGCCCAACTAAGGCACAACTAGGGTGCAACTAGGACACAACTAGGACACAATTAGGGTGCAAGTAGGACACAACTAGGGCACAAGTAGGGCTCAAGTAGGGTGCAAGTAGGGTACACCTAGGGTGCAACAAGGGCACAACTAGGGCGCAAGTAGGGCGTAAGTAGGGCGCAACTAGGGTGGAACTAAGGCACAACTAGAGCGCAACTAGGGCGCAAGTAGGACGCAAGTAAGGCGGGACTAGGGTGGAGCTCAGGTGCAACCAGGGCGCAACTAGGACATAGCTAGTTTCCAACAGAGGCGCAACAAGGGTGTAACTTGAGTGCAACTTGGACGTAGCTACGAAGCAGGTAGGGCGCAACTAGGGCGTAATTAGGCGCAAGTAGGGCGCAAGTAGGGCGTATCTTAGGCGCAACTAGGGCGCAACTAGGGTGTAACTAGGGTGCAACTAGGACGCAAGTAGGATGCAACAAGGGCACAACTAGGGCACAAGTAGGATGCAAGTTGGACGCAAGATGGACGTATGTAGGGAGCAACTAGGGTGCAAGTTGGGAGCAAGTAGGGCGCAAGTAAAGCGCAACTAGGGTGCAAGTAGGACGCAAATGGATTATAACTAGGGTGCAACTAGGACGCGACTAGGGCGCAACTAGGATGCAACAAGGACGCAAGTAGGATGCAAGTAGGGCACAAGTAAGGTGCAACTAGGACGTAAATAGGGCGTAGCTAGTTCCCAACAGAGGCACAACTAGGGTGCAAGTAGGACGCAAGTAGGATGCAAGTAGGGTGCAAGTAGGACACAACTAGGGTACAACTAGGGCGTAGGTAGGGCTCAACTAGGACACAACAAGGGCAAAACTAGGGTGTAACTAGGGTGTAGCTAGTGCCCAAGTGAGGTACAACTAGGACTCAACTAGGACGCAAAAAGGGCGCGACTAGGACGTAACTAAGGCGCAACTAGGGCGCAACTAGGGCACATTTAGGGTACATGTAGGGCACAATTAGGGTGCAAGTAGGGCATAACTAGGGTGCAACTAGGGCACAACTAGGGCGCAAATAGGGTACAACTAGGGCGTAACTAGGGCGCAACTAGGGAGCAAGTACGGCATAACTGGGGTGCAACTAGGGCACAATTACGGTGTAACTAGGGTGCAAGTAGGGCACAAGAATGGCGCAAGTATGGTGCAACTAAGGCGAAAATGGGGCGCAACTATGGCGCCAGTAGGGCGCAACTAGGGTGCATCTAGGTTGCAACTAGGGCAAAACTACGGCCAAAGTAGGGCACAACTAGGATGTAGCCATTGCCTAACTTAGGCGCAACAAGGGTACAACTAGGGTGCAAGTAGGGCGCAACGAGGACGTAAGTAGGACACAACTAGGGCGCAACTTGGGCATAAGCAGGACTCAAGTAGGGTGCAATTAGGGTGCAACTAGGGGGCAACTAGGGCACAAATAGGATGCAAGTGGGGTGTAACTAGGACACAATCAGGGCACAATTAGGGAAAAACTAGGGGGCAACAAGGGCACAAGTAAGGGGTAGCTAGTGTCCAACTGAAGCGCAACTAGGGTGCAGCAAGGGCACAACTAGGGCGCAACTAGGGCGCAAGTAGGATGCAACTAGAGCGCAACTAGGACGCAACAAGGATGTTGCTAATGCCAAACCGAGACGCAAGTAGGGTGCAACTAGGACGTAGGAAGGACGCAAGCATGGTGCAACTAGAGCGAAACTAGGATGCAACTAGGACGCAAGTAGGATGCAACTAGGACACAACTAGGGTGCAACTACGGCGCAAGTAGGGCGCAACTAGGGCGCAATCAAGGCACAATTTGGGGGTGGCTAGTGTCCAACTGAGGAGCAACGAGGGGAAAACTAGGGCGTAACCAGGGCGCAACTAAGGCACAAGTAGGGCACAACTGGGGCGCAAGTAGAGCGCAAATAGGGCGCACCTAGGGTGCAACTGGGGTGCAACTAGGACGCAAGTACGGTGCAACTAGAGCGCAAATAGGGTGCAAGTAGGACCCAAGTTGGACGCTACTAGGGCACAACTAGGATGCAACTAGGATGCAACTAGGGTATAGCTAGTGTCTAACTCAGTCAAAGCAAGAGGATAACTAGGGTGCAAGTAGGGTGCAACTAGGACGCAAGTAGGACGCAACCAGGGAAGAAGTAGGGCGCAAGTAGGGTGCATTTTGGGCGCAACTAGGGCGCAATCAGTGTGCAACTAGGGTGCAAATAGGACGCAACTAGGGCACAACTAGGGCGCAAGTAGGATGCAAGTTGGACACAAGTAGGATGTAAGTAGGGAGCAACTAGGGCGTAACTAGGGCGCAAGCAGGGCGGAAGTAAAGCACAACTAGGGTGCAAGTAGGGCAAAAGTAGGTTACAACTAGGGCACAATTAGGGCACAATTAGGGCAGAACTAGAGCATAACTAGGACGCAAATAGGGTGCAGGTAGGACACAAGTAGGGCACAACTAGGGCGTAACTAGGATGCGAATAGGGTGTAGCTGGTGCCCAACTGAGCTGCAACTAGGGTGCAAGTAGGACGCAAGTAGGGGACAAGAAGGGCACAAGTAGGGCACAAGTAGGGCACAATCAGGGTGTAAGTAGGGCACAACTAGGGCACAAGTAGGAAAAAACTAGGGTGTAAGTAGGGTGCAACTAGGAAGCAACTAGGGTACAACTAGGGGACAACTAGGACACATTTAGGGCACAAGTAGGGTGTAATTAGGGTGCAACTGGGACGGAAATAGTACCCAAGTGTCAGAAACATGTGCTCTTTGACCTTGAAACGTATCCCGGAAGGGCCTCGGATAATCCGAGAAGAGGTACAGAACATCTCTCGCGAGAGAGAACAAATAAATGGTCCAACGGTCCTCTGCGAACTGTCACCGACCAAAATGACAATGAGTCACTTGCGTCCGGCTAGCGAAGAAGCCGTTTCCCCGAGTACTTTTTCATGTTCTGTTGTATATATGGAGGACGTTAATTCCCTCCGAAGTTTAACCCAGAACAGTTCTTCTTGTCTTGTTCGCCTTTGGTTCTGCGGCTTCGCCGCCGTGTCTTTGCTCTGCTTGCCCTCCGCTCATTCCGCTCTCGCCATCCATTCTGAGGCCCTCGACCATGCGCTCTGCCCCTCTCACTCCGTCGCTCACCTGTCACTCAGCCATCTCTTTGACTTCATCTCAACTCTCTCACCGGCGACCTGTCTACGCTACACCTTACTCCAGCAATCCACCTTTTCATCACATTTCTGCAACTAACTTCTTGTCACCTCGCACATCTCTTTCCTGCCACCAACTGTCTAATGAACCTCCACATTTCTCTTGCTTCTACTCGTTTCTGCCACTGTCATCATCTCTCGGTACATTCTTCTCACATCAAGTAGGGTGCAACTAGGGCTCAACTTGGGTACAACTAGGGCGCAACTAGGGCGCAAGGAGGGCGCAACTAGGGCGCAACTAGGGTGCAACTAGGGCGTAGCTAGTGTCCAACTGAGGCGCAACTAGGAAGCAACTAGGATGTAACTAGGGCGTAACTAGGACACATGTAGGACACAACAAGGGCATAAGTCGGGTGCAAGTAGGGTGCAAGTAGGGTGCAAGTAGGGTGCAAGAAGGGCGCGATTAGGGTGCAACTAGGACACAAATAGGGCACAAGTAGGTTGCAACTACGGCACAACCAGGGTGCAACTAGGGCACAACTAGGGCGCAACTAGGGCAAAACTAGGGCGTAGCTAGTGCTCGACTGAGGTGCAACTAAGGCGTAAGTAGGACACAACAAGGATGCAACTGGGGTGCAAGTATGGCGCAACAAGGGCATAAACAGGGTACAACTAGGGCGTAATTAGGGTGTAAGTTAGACGGCTCTAGTGTCCAACTGAGACGCATTTGGGGTGCAACTAGGGCACAACTAGGGCACAACTAGGGCGCAAGTACGGTGCAACTAGGAAACAATTGGGGCGTAATTAGGGTGCATCTAGGATGCAACTAGAGCGCAAATAGAGTGCAGGTAGGGTGCAACTAGGATGCACCTAGGGCGCAACTAGGGCACAGGAAGGGCGTAAGTAGGGCACTAGTAGGAAACTAGGGCACAACTAGGGTGCACCTAGGGTGCAACTAGGGCGTAACTAGGATGACTAGGGTACAACTAGGGCGCAACTAGGGTACAACTAGGGTGCAACTAGGGTACAACTAGGGCGTAACTAGGGCGCAACTAGGGTGTAACTAGGGCGCAACTAGGGGGTAACTAGGATGCGAGTAGGGCGTAACTAGGGTGCAAGTAGGGAATACCAAGATGCAAGTAGGACACACCTATGGCGCAAGTAGGACGCAAGTAGGACGCAACTAGGACGCAAATAGGGTGTAAGTAGGATGCAACTAGGATGCAATTAGGGCGCAACAAGGACATAGCTAGTGCCCAACCAAGGCACAAATAGGGTGCAACTAGGCACAACTAGGGTGCAATTAGGGTGCAACTACGATGCAAATAGGCTGCAAGTAGGGCACAAATAGGATGCAAGTAGGGCGCAAGTAGGGCGTAACTAGGGTACAACTAGGGCGTAACTAGGGCGCAACTAGGGCAAAACCAGGACACACGTAGGACGCAAGTAGGGTGAAACTAGGGCGCAACAAGGGTGTAGCTATTGACTAACTGAGCCGTAACTAGGGCGCAACTAGGGCATAACTAGGGTGTAGCTAGTGTCCAAATGAGGCGCAACTAGGGTGAAACTAGGGCACAACTAGGGTACAACTAGGGCGTTACTAGATCGCAACAAGGGTGCAACTAGGGTGTAAATAGGGCACAATCAGGGCGCAAATAGGGCCCAACTAGGGCACAACAAGGGCACAACTATGGCGTAGCTAGTGTCCAACGAAGACGCAACTAGGCCGCAACTAGGGCACAACAAGGGTGCAAGCAGGGCGCAACTAGGGCGCAACTAGGACACAAGTAGGGCACAAGTAGGGCGTAACTAGGGCACAAGTAGGACGCAAGTAGGGCGCAACAAGAGCGAAACAAGGACACAACTAGGACTCAAGTAGAGTGCCACTAGGGTGCAATTTGGGCACGAGTACGATGCAAGCAGGACGTAAGTAGGACGCAAATTCGGTGCAACTAGGACGCAACCAGGGCGTAGCTAGTGTCCAACTGAGACGCAACTAAGGCGAAGCTAGGGCACAACTAGGACGTAGGTATGACGCAACCAGGGCGCAACTAGGGCGCAAGTAGGGCACAAGTAGGGCACAAGTAGGGCGCAACTAGGATGTAGATAGTGGTGTCCAACTGAGGTACAACTAAAGCGTAACTAGGGCACAACTAGGGTGCAAGTAGGGCGCAACTACGGCGCAAGTAGTGCGCAACTAGGGTGCAAGTAGGATGCAACTAGGACGCAAGTAGGATGCAACTAGGGTGAAAGTAGGGTACAAGTAGGAAGCAACTAGGGCACAACTAGGGTATAGCTAGTGCCCAACTGAGGCACAAATTCGGTACAACTAGGGCGCAAATAGGGTGCAAGTAGGGCACAACTAGGATGCAAGTAGGGCGCAACAAGGACACTAGAAGGGTAGAACTAGGGTGCAAGTAGGGCACAAGTAGGGCGTAACTAGGGTGCAACTAGGGTGCAACTAGGGCGCAACTAGGGCGTAAATAAGTAGGGCGTAACTAGGGTGCAACTAGGGCGCAACTAGGGCGCAAGTAGGGCGTAGCTAGTGCCCAACTAAGGCGTAGCGAGGGCGCAAGTAGGGCACAATGAGGGCGCAACTACAGCTTAACTTGGGCGCAAGTAAGACACAACTAGGGTGCAACTAGGGTGGAACTAGGGCACAACCATGGTGTAACTAGGGTTTACCTAGTACCCAACTGAGATGCAACTAGGGCGCAACAAGGGCACAAGTAGGGCGCAACTTAGGCGCAAGTAGGGCGTACCTAGGACGTAACAAGGGTACAACAAGGGTCCAACTAGGGCGCAACTAGGGCGCAAGTAGGTCGTTACAAGGGTGCAAGTACGGCGCAAGTACGGCGGAACTAGGGTGCAAGTAGGACACAATTAAGACGCAAGTAGGGCGCAACTAGGGCGCAAGAAAGGTTCATGTAAGTCAAAAATAGTTCATAACTAGGGTGCAAGTAGGGCACATGTAGGACGCAAGTTGGGCACATCTAGGACGCAACTAGGGCACAACTAGGACGGAAGTAGGGCACAAGAAGAGTGCAACTACGACGCTGTTAGGACACAAGTAGGGCACAATTTGGGCGTAACCATGGTGCAAGCTGGGCGCAAGTAGGGTTCAAGTAGGACACAACTAGGACGCACCAAGGGCGCAACAAGGACAAAACTAGGGTGCAAGTGGGATGCAACTAGGGCACAACTAGGGTGCAAGAAGGGCAATAAGGACACAAGTAGGGCGCAACTAGGACGCAAGTAGGGCACAACTAAGGCGCACGTAGGGCGAAACTAGTTTCCAACTAAGGCGCAACTAGGGCGTAACTAGGGTGCAACTAGGGTGCAACTAGGGTGCAACTAGGATACAAGTAGGGCGCAACGAGGGCGCAAGTAAGGGGCAACTAGGGCTTAACTAGGGTATAGCTAGTGCCCAACTGAGGCATAACTAGGGCGCAACGAGGGCGTAACTAAGGCGCAAGTAGGGTGCAAGAAGGGCGCAACTAGGGCTCAAGTAGGGTGCAACTAGGGCGCAAGTAAGCCGTAAGAAGGGTGCAACTAGGGTGTAATGAGGGTGTAACTAGGGCACAAGAAGGGTGTAGGTAGTGTTCAACTGAGGCGCAACTAGGGTGCACATAGGGCGCCACGAGGATGTAACTAGGATGCAACTAGGGCAAAACTAGGACACAAGTAGGGTGCAATTAGTACGTAACTAGAGTTTAGCTAGTGCGTAACTAAGGCACAACTAGGGCGCAACTAGGGCACAACTAGGGTGCAAGTGGGGCGCAAGTATGGTGCAAGTAGGGCGCAAGTAGGGCACAACTAGGGTGCAACTTTGGTGTAACTAGGGCGCAACTAGGGTGCAACTAGGACACAACTAGGGCATAGCTAGTGCGCAATTAAGGCGCAACTAGGGTGCAACTAGGGCGCTCCTAGGGTCCAACTGGGGCGCAATGAGGGTGCAACTATGGCGCAACTAGGACGTAGCTAGTTTCCAACTGAGACGTAACTAAGGCGCAACTAGGGTTGCAACTACGACGCAAGTAGGACGCAACTAGGGCGCAACTAGGACGTAGCTAGTGCAAAACTGAGGCGCAACTATGGCGGAACTAGGGCGCAACTAGGGCGTAACTAGGACGCAACTAGGGAGTACCTAGGGTGCAACTAGGGCGTAGTTAGCGTCCATCTGAGGCGCAACTATGGCACAACTAGGGCGGAAGTAGGACGCAAGTAAGACGCAAGTAGGGCGCAAGTAGGGTGCAACTAGGACGCAACTAGGATGCAAATAGGGCCAAACTAGGATGCAACTAGGGCGCAACTAGGGCGTAACTAGGGCGTAACTAGGGCGTAACTAGGGCGTAACTAGGGCGTAACTAGGGCGTAACTAGGGCGTAACTAGGGCGTAACTAGGGCGTAACTAGGGCGTAACTAGGGCGTAACTAGGGCGTAACTAGGGCGTAACTAGGGCGTAACTAGGGCGTAACTAGGGCGTAACTAGGGCGTAACTAGGGCGTAACTAGGGCGTAACTAGGGCGTAACTAGGGCGTAACTAGGGCGTAACTAGGGCGTAACTAGGGCGTAACTAGGGCGTAACTAGGGCGTAACTAGGGCGTAACTAGGGCGTAACTAGGGCGTAACTAGGGCGTAACTAGGGCGTAACTAGGGCGTAACTAGGGCGTAACTAGGGCGTAACTAGGGCGTAACTAGGGCGTAACTAGGGCGTAACTAGGGCGTAACTAGGGCGTAACTAGGGCGTAACTAGGGCGTAACTAGGGCGTAACTAGGGCGTAACTAGGGCGTAACTAGGGCGTAACTAGGGCGTAACTAGGGCGTAACTAGGGCGTAACTAGGGCGTAACTAGGGCGTAACTAGGGCGTAACTAGGGCGTAACTAGGGCGTAACTAGGGCGTAACTAGGGCGTAACTAGGGCGTAACTAGGGCGTAACTAGGGCGTAACTAGGGCGTAACTAGGGCGTAACTAGGGCGTAACTAGGGCGTAACTAGGGCGTAACTAGGGCGTAACTAGGGCGTAACTAGGGCGTAACTAGGGCGTAACTAGGGCGTAACTAGGGCGTAACTAGGGCGTAACTAGGGCGTAACTAGGGCGTAACTAGGGCGTAACTAGGGCGTAACTAGGGCGTAACTAGGGCGTAACTAGGGCGTAACTAGGGCGTAACTAGGGCGTAACTAGGGCGTAACTAGGGCGTAACTAGGGCGTAACTAGGGCGTAACTAGGGCGTAACTAGGGCGTAACTAGGGCGTAACTAGGGCGTAACTAGGGCGTAACTAGGGCGTAACTAGGGCGTAACTAGGGCGTAACTAGGGCGTAACTAGGGCGTAACTAGGGCGTAACTAGGGCGTAACTAGGGCGTAACTAGGGCGTAACTAGGGCGTAACTAGGGCGTAACTAGGGCGTAACTAGGGCGTAACTAGGGCGTAACTAGGGCGTAACTAGGGCGTAACTAGGGCGTAACTAGGGCGTAACTAGGGCGTAACTAGGGCGTAACTAGGGCGTAACTAGGGCGTAACTAGGGCGTAACTAGGGCGTAACTAGGGCGTAACTAGGGCGTAACTAGGGCGTAACTAGGGCGTAACTAGGGCGTAACTAGGGCGTAACTAGGGCGTAACTAGGGCGTAACTAGGGCGTAACTAGGGCGTAACTAGGGCGTAACTAGGGCGTAACTAGGGCGTAACTAGGGCGTAACTAGGGCGTAACTAGGGCGTAACTAGGGCGTAACTAGGGCGTAACTAGGGCGTAACTAGGGCGTAACTAGGGCGTAACTAGGGCGTAACTAGGGCGTAACTAGGGCGTAACTAGGGCGTAACTAGGGCGTAACTAGGGCGTAACTAGGGCGTAACTAGGGCGTAACTAGGGCGTAACTAGGGCGTAACTAGGGCGTAACTAGGGCGTAACTAGGGCGTAACTAGGGCGTAACTAGGGCGTAACTAGGGCGTAACTAGGGCGTAACTAGGGCGTAACTAGGGCGTAACTAGGGCGTAACTAGGGCGTAACTAGGGCGTAACTAGGGCGTAACTAGGGCGTAACTAGGGCGTAACTAGGGCGTAACTAGGGCGTAACTAGGGCGTAACTAGGGCGTAACTAGGGCGTAACTAGGGCGTAACTAGGGCGTAACTAGGGCGTAACTAGGGCGTAACTAGGGCGTAACTAGGGCGTAACTAGGGCGTAACTAGGGCGTAACTAGGGCGTAACTAGGGCGTAACTAGGGCGTAACTAGGGCGTAACTAGGGCGTAACTAGGGCGTAACTAGGGCGTAACTAGGGCGTAACTAGGGCGTAACTAGGGCGTAACTAGGGCGTAACTAGGGCGTAACTAGGGCGTAACTAGGGCGTAACTAGGGCGTAACTAGGGCGTAACTAGGGCGTAACTAGGGCGTAACTAGGGCGTAACTAGGGCGTAACTAGGACGCAACTAGGGAGTACCTAGGGTGCAACTAGGGTGTAACTAGGGCGCTCCTAAGGCGCAAATAGGGCGCAAGTAGGATGCAACTAGGGCGTAGCTAGTGTCCAAGTGAGGGCGCAAGAAAGACTCAAGTAGGGTCCAAGTATGGCGTAGGTAGTGTCCCACTGAGGCGCCACTAGGACGTAAGTAGGGCACAACTAGGGCCCAAGTAGGGTGTAACTAGGGTGCAACTAGAGTGCAACTAGGGCACAACTAGGTCGCAACTAGGGCGCAACTAGGGCACAACTAGGGTGCAACAAGGGCGCAACTAGGGCATAAGTAGGGCACAAATAGGGCACAACTAGGGCGTAACTGGGGCGAAAGGAGGGCGCAACTTGGCCGCAACCAGGGTGCAACTAGGGTGCAACTAGGGTGCAACTAGGGTGCAAGTACGACGCAAGTAGGATGTAACTAGGGCGCAACTAAGGCACAACTAGGGTGCAAGTACGACACAAATAGGTTGCAAGTAGCGCACAAGTAGGGCGTAGCTAGTGCCCAACTGAGGCACAACAAGAGCGTAACTAGGGCGTAGCTAGGGTGCAAATAGTGTGTAACTAGGACGCAAGTAGGGCGCAAGTAGGGCGTAACTAGGGCGTAACTAGGGCGTAAGTAGGTCACAACTAGGACATAAGTAGGGTGCAACTAGGACGCAACTAGGGTACAAGTAGGGCGCAACTAGGGCACAACTAGGGCACAACTAGGATGCAACTAGGGCGAAACTAGGATGCATTTAGGGCGCAAGTAGGGCACAAGTAGGGCGCAAGTAAGGCGCAAGTAGGGCACAAGTAGGGCGCAAGTAAAGCACAACTGAGGCAAAACTAAGGCACAAGTAAGACACAACTAGGGCGCAAGTAGGGCGCAAGTAGCATGCAACTAGGAAGCAACTAGGGCACAACTAGGGCACAACTGGGATACAACTAGGGCGTATCTAGTGTTCAACTGAAAACAACTAGGGCACAACTAGGGTGCAACTAGGATGCAACTAGGACGCAAGGAGGGCGCAAGTAGGGCGCAAGTAGTGCGCAACTACGGTGTAAGTAGGGTGCATCTAGAACGTAACTAGGTCGCAAATAGGACACAACCATGGTGCAACTAGGGCGCAAGTAGGGTACAACTAGAGCACAACTAGGATGCATCTAGGGTGAAAAAAGGGTACAATTTGGGCGCAAGTAGGGCGCAAGTAGGGCGCAACTAGGGTGCAACTAGGGTACAACTAGGGTGTAGCTAGTGTCCAAATGAAGCGCAATTAGAGCGCAACTAGGCCGCAACTAGGCCGCAACTAGGGTGCCACTGGGACGCAAGTAGGGCGTAGGTAAGGCGTAAGTAGGGCACAACTAGGGCGCAACTAGGGCCTAGCTAGTGCGTAACTGAGACGCAATGAGGGCGCACTAGGACGCACCTAGGGCGCACCTAGGGTGCAACTAGGGCGCAAGTAGGACACAAGTAGGGTGCAACTAGGGCGCAAGTAAGGTGCAAGTAGGGTACAACTAGGGCACAAGTAGAGTGCAACTAGGACACACGTAGGGCATAACTAGGGCGCAACTAGGGTGCAACTAGGGTGCAACTAGGATGCAAGTAGGGTGCAAGTAGGGCGCAAGTTGGGTGCAACCAGGAGGTAATAAGGGCGAAAGTAGGGCGCAAGTAGGGCGTAAGAAGGGACAAATAGGGTGCAACTAGGGTGCAAGTATGGCACAACTAGGACGCAAGTAGGACGCAACTAGGGCACGACTAGGACGCAACTAGGGTACAACTAGGACACAAATAGGGCACATCTAGGGCGTACCTAGGGTGCAACTAGGGAGCAACTAGGGCGCACCTATGGTGCAACTAGGACACAACTAAGACCCAACTAGGGCGAAACTGTGGCGCGAGTAGGACGCAAGTAGGGCGCAACTGGGGTGTAACTAGGGCGCAACTAGGGAGCAACTAGGGCCTAAGAAGGGCCAAGTAGGGTCTAAGTACGGTGAAACTAGGGCACAACTAGGGCGCAAGGAGGACGCAAGTAGGGCACAGCTAGGACGCAACTAGGACACAACTAAAGCACAAATAGGGCACAACCAGGGCGCTACTAGGATGAAACTAGGACATAGCTGGTGCCCAACTTAGGCGCAACTTGGGCGCAACTAGGGCGCAGGTATGGGCGCAATTAGGACGCAAGTAGGACGTAACTAGGGTGCATGTAGGGCACAAGTAGGGCGGAACTAGGATACAAGTAGGGTGCAAGTAAGGCATAACTAAGGCGTACCTAGTGCCCAACTAAGAAGAAATTAGAACGTAACTAGGGCATAACTTGGGTGGATGTAGGTTGCATGTAGGGCACACCTAGGGTGCAACTTGGGCGCAACTATGGCGTAACTAGGGCGTAGCTACTGTCCAACTGAGGTGCACCTAGGACGCAACTAGGGTGCAATTAGGACGTAACTAGGGTGTAAGTAGGACACAAGTAGGATGCAACAAAGGCCCACGTAGGGCGCAAGTAGGGTGCAAGTAGGGCACATGTAGGGTGCAAGTCGGGTGCAACTAGGGGAAAACTAGGGCGCAACTAGGATACAACTAGGGCACAACTAGGTTGTATCTAGTGCCTAACTGAGGCGCATCTAGGGCGCAACTAGGGTGCAACTAGGGTGCATGTCGGGTGCAACTAGGGTGCAACTAGGGTGCAAGTAGGGTGCAAGTAGGGTGTAACAAGGGCGCAAGTAGGGTACAACTAGGGCTCAACTAGGGCGCAGCTAGGATGCAACTAGAGCGTAGCTAGTGCCCAACTGAGGCGCATCAGTGCGCAACTATGGTGCAAGTCGGGCGCAACTAGGGCGCGAATAGGGCGCAACTAGGACGCAAGTAGTGCGCAAGTAGGGCGCGAATAGGGCGCAACTAGGGCGTAACTAGGGCACAAGTAGGACGTAAGTAGGGTACAAGTATGGCGTAAGTAAGGGACAAATAGGGTGCAACTAGGGAGCAAGTATGGCACAACTAGGACGCAAGTAGGACGCAACTAGGGTGCAAGTAGGACACAACTAGGGTGTAACTAGGGTGCAAATAGGGTGCAACTAGGGCGTAGCTAGTGCCCAACTAAGTCGGAACTACGGCGCAACTAGGGCACAACTAGGGCACAACTAGGGCGTAACTAGTGCGGAAGTAGGGTGCGAGTAGGGCACATCTTGGATGCAACTAGGGTGCAATTTTGGCACAACTAGGGCATAGCTAATGCCTAACTGAGACGCAATTAGGGCGGAACTAGGAATCAACTAGGGTGCAACTAGGGCGCATCTAGGGCACAACTAGGGTGCAACTAGGATGAAACTACGATGCATTTAGGGCCGAAGTAGGGCCCAAGTAGGATGCAAGTAGGGCGCAAGTAGGGCACAAGTAGGGCGCAAGTAGGGCACAAGTAGGGCGCAAGTAGAGTGCAACAAAGGCGTAACTAGGGCACAAGTAGGGTGCAACTAGGGTGCAAGTAGGATGCAAGTAGGGTGTAGCTAGGGAGCAACTAGGGCACAACTAGGGCACAGCTAGGGCATAGCTAGTGTTCAACTCAGGCGCAATTGGGGCAGAATTCGGTCGCAACTAGGGTGCAACTAGGGCGTAGGTATGGCGCAATAGGGCGCAAGTAGGGCGCAAGTAGGGCGCAACTAGGGTGCATCTAAGATGTAACTGGGGTGTAACTAGGCGCAACTAGGGTCCAACTAGGGCGCAAGTAGGGCACAACTAGGGCACAACTAGGGTGCATGTAGGATGTAACTAGGGTGCAACTAGGGCGCAACTAGGGCGCAAGTAAGGTGCAAGTAGGGCGCAACTAGGACGCAACAAGGGCGTAACTTGGGCACAAGTAGGGCGCAAGAAGGGCACAACTAGGGTGCAACTAGGGTACAAGTATGGTATAGCTAGTGTCCAAATGAAGCGCAACTAATGCGCAAGTAGGGTGCAACTAGGGCGCCAGTGGGGCGCAGCTATGGCGTAGGTAAGGCGCAAGTACGGCACAACCTAGGCGCAACTAGGGTCCAACTAGGGCGCAAGTAGGGCACAACTAGGGCACAACTAGGGTGCATGTAGGATGTAACTAGGGTGCAACTAGGGCGCAACTAGGGCGCAAGTAAGGTGCAAGTAGGGCGCAACTAGGACGCAACTAGGGCGTAACTTGGGCACAAGTAGGGCGCAAGAAGGGCACAACTAGGGTACAAGTATGGTATAGCTAGTGTCCAAATGAAGCGCAACTAATGCGCAAGTAGGGTGCAACTAGGGCGCCAGTGGGGCGCAACTATGGCGTAGGTAAGGCGCAAGTACGGCACAACTAGGGCGCAACTAGGGCTTAGCTAGTGACTAACTGAGACACAACGAGGGCTCATGTTGGACGCAGCCAGGGCGCAAGTAGGGCAAAACTAGGGTGCAAGTAGGGCGCAACTAGGCTAGAAGTAGGGCATAGCTAGGGCGCAAGTAGGGCGCAAGTAGGGTGCAACTAGGGTGCAAGTAGAGCGCAAGTAGGACACAAGTAGGGCGTAGCTAGGGCACAACTAGGGTGCAACTAGGGTGCAATTAGGACACAAGTAGGGTACAGTCCGGTGTAATTTGGATGCAATGAGGGGGTAATGAGGGTGAAAGTAGGACGCAAGTAGAGTGTAAGTAGGGGACAAATATGGCACAACTAGGACGCAAGTAGGATGCAACTAGGGGGGGATAGGGCGCAACTAGGGTGCAACAAGGGCGCAAATAGGGCACAACTAGGGCGTAGCTAGGGTGCAACTAGGGAGCAACTAGGGCACAAGTAAGGCCAAGTAGGGTCTAAGTACTGTGAAACTAGGACACATCTAGGGTGCAAGGAGGGCGCAAGTAGGGCACAAGTAGGGCACAACTAGGGTGCAGCTAGGGCACATATAGGACGCAAGTAGGGTGCAAGTAGGACATAACTAACGCGCAACTAGGACACAACTAAGGCGCAAATACGACACTACTAGGGTGCTGTTAGGGTGCAACTAGAGTGTAGCTGGTGCCCAATTCAAGGCACAACTTGGGTGCAACTAGGGCGCAAGTATGGGCGCAACTAAGATGCAAGTAGGACATAACAAGGCTGCAAGTAGGGCCTAAGTAGGGCGCAACAAGGGCTCAAGTAGGGCGTAACTAGGGCACAAGTAGGGCGCATGTAAGGCGTAACAAAGGCGTAGCTACTGCCCAACTGAGACGCAACTAGGGCGTAACTAGGGCACAACTAGGGTGCAAGTATGGTGCAAGTAGGGTGCAACTAGCTTGGAACTTGGGCGCAACTATGGCATAACTAGGGCGTAGCTAGTGTTCAACGGATGTGCAACTAGGGCGCAACTAGGGTGCAACTAGAGCAAAACTACGGTGCAAGTAGGACACAAGTAGGGTGCAAGTATGGCACATGCAGGGCACAAGCATGGTTCAAGTAGGGTGCAAGTAGGGCGCAAGTCGGATGCAACTAGGGTGCAAGTAGGCGGAAGTAGGGCGCACCTAGGGGAGAAGTAGGGCAAAAATATGATGCAACTAGGGCACAAGTAAGGCGTAGCTAGTGTGCAAGTGAGGCACAACTAGGGCACAACTAGGGCGCAACTAGGGTGCAAGTCGGGCGCAACTAGGATGCAACTAGGGCGCAAGTAGGGCGCAAAAAGGGTGCAACTAGGGCACAAGAAGGGTGCAACTAGGGAACAACTAGGGTACAACTAGGACGCAACTAGGGCGCAGCTAGTGCTCAACTGAGGCGCAACTAGGGCGCAACTATGGTGCAAGCCAGGCGCAACTAGGACACAAATAGGGCGCAACTAGGATGCATGTAGTGCGCAAGTAGGGCGCGAATAGGGCACAACTAGGGTGCAACTAGGGCGTAAGTAGGGTACAGCTAGGGCACAAGTAGGATGCAAGTAGGGAGCAAGTAAAGCGTAAGTGGGGGGTTAGGTAGTGCCCCCACTGAGGCGCAACTACGACGAAAGTAGGGCACAACTAGGGCACAAGTAGGGCGCAAGTAGGGCTTAACTAGGGTGCAGCTAGGGCACAACTAGGTCGCAACTAGGGCGCAACTAGGGCACAACTAGGGTGCAACTAGGGCGCAACTAGGGCACAACTAGTACACAACTAGGGCGCAACTAGGGCGCAACTAGGCCGCAAGCAGAGCGCAACTAGGCCGCAAATAGGGTGCAACTAGGGTATAACTAGGGCGCAAGTAGGACGCAAGTAGGATGCAACTAGGGTGCAACTAGTGCACAACTAGGGCGCAAGTAGGATGCAAGAAGGGTGCAAGTAGGACGCAAGTAGGGCATAGCTAGTGCCCAGCTGAGGCACAACAAGGGCACAACTAGGGTGTAATTAGGGTGCAAATAGGGCACAACTAGAATGCAAGTAGGGCGCAAATAGGGCTCAACTAGGGTGTAACTAGGGCGTAGGTAGGACACAACTAGGACGGAAGTAGGGTGCAACTAGGAGATAGCTAGGGCACAAGTAGGACGCAATGTGGCGCAACTAGGGTGCAACTAGGGTGTAATGAGGGAGAAACTAGGGTGTATTTTGGGTACAAGTAGGGCACAAGTTGGGCGCGAGTAGGGCCCAAGTAGGGCGCAAGTAGGGCGCAAGTAGAGCGCAATTAGAGCATAACTAAGGCGTAACTAAGGCACAAGTAGGGCGTAAAAGGAGCGCAAATAGGACGCAAGTAGGGTGCAAGTAGGGAGCAAGTAGGGAACAACTAGGGCGCAACTCGGGCATAACTAGGCCGTACCTAGAGTTCAACTGAGGTGCAAGTGGGGCACAACTAGGACGCAACTGAGGTGCAACTAGGGCGTAAGTAGGGCGCAAGTAGGGCGCAACTAGGGTGGATCTAGGATGTAACTATGGCCTAACTAGGGGACAACTAGGGTGCAACTAGGGCGCAAGTAGGGCGCAACTAGGGCACAACTAAGGTGCATGTAGGGCGCAACTAGGTCAAAACAAGGGTGCAACTAGGGCGCAAGTCCGGTGCAAGTTGGGTGCAACCAGGGCACAACTTGGGCGCAAGTAGGACGCAAGTAGGGCAAAACTAGGGTGCAACAACGGTACAACTAAGGTGTAGCTAGTGCCCAAATGAAGCGCAACTAGGGCACAACTAGGGCACAACTAGGGCGTCAATGGGGCGCAATTAGGGCGTAGGTAGGACGCAAGTAGTGCGCAACTAGGATGCTACTAGACCTACCTAGTGCTTAACTGATATGCAACTTGGGTACAACTAGGACGTAGCTAGGGCGCATCTAGGGCGCAACTAGGGCGTAAGTGGGACACAACTAGGGCGCAAGTAGGACACATCTTGGGCACAAGTAGGCCGCAAGTAGGCTGCAACTAGGACGCAAGTAGGGCGCAACTAGGACGCAAGTAGGGCGTAACTAGGGCACAACTAGGGTGAAACTAGGGTGCAACTAGGACGCAAGTAGGGTTTAAGTAGGGCACAATGTGGGTGCAACCAGGGAGTAACGAGGGTGAAAGTAGGACGCATGTAGGGCGTAAGTAAGGGACAAATAGGGTGCAACTAGGGCGCAAGTATGGCACAACTAGGACGCAAGTAGGACGCAACTAGGGCGCAACTAGGACACAACTAGGGTGCAACTAGGGCGTAGCTAGTGCCTAACTGAGGCGTAATTAGGGTGCAACTAGGACGCAAGTAGGGCGCAACTAGGGCGCAAGTATGGCACAACTAGGCCGCAAGTAGGACGCAACTAGGATGCAACTAGGGCGTAATTTAGGCGCAACTAGGGCGTAGCTAGTGCCCAGTAGAGGCGCAACTATTGTGCAACTAGGGCACAATTACGGCATAACTCGGCCACAACTAGGGCATAACTAGTGCGCACGTAGGGCGCAAGTAGGACGCAAGTAGGGCGCAACTAGGACGCAAGTAGGGCGTAACTAGGGCGCAAGTAGGGCACAACTAGGGCGCAACTGAGACGCAACTAGGACGCAACTAGGGTGCAACTAGGGCGCAAGTATGGCACAACTAGGACGCAAGTAGGACGCAACTAGGGCGCAACTAGGACACAACTAGGGTGCAACTAGGGCGTAGCTAGTGCCCAGTAGAGGCGCAACTATTGTGCAACTAGGGCACAATTACGGCATAACTCGGGCACAACTAGGGCATAACTAGTGCGCACGTAGGGCGCAAGTAGGACGCAACTAGGATGCAACTAGGGCGTAATTTAGGCGCAACTAGGGCGTAGCTAGTGCCTAACTGAGGCGTAATTAGGGTGCAACTAGGACGCAACTAGGGTGCAACTAGGGCAGAACTAAGGCCTAACTTGAGTGCAAGTAGGGCACAACTAGGGCACAACTAGGGCGCAACTAGGGTACAACTGTGGTGCAACTATGGTGCAACTAGGGCAGAACTAGAGCACAACGAGGGCACAACTAGGATGCAAGTAAGGCACAAGTAGGGTGCACCTAGGACACAACTAGGGCACAAGTAGTGGACAAGTAGGACGCAACTAGGGCACAACTAGGACACAATTAAGGTGCAACTTTAAAGAAAGTAGGGTGCAACTAGAACGTAGTTATGGTGCAACTAGGGCGTAACTAGGGTGCAAGTAGTGCGCGGCTAGGGCGTAATTTGTGTCCAATTGAGGCGCAGCTAGAGCGCAACTAGGATGCAAGTAGGGGACAACTAGAATGCAAGTAGGGCGTAACTAGGGCGCAAGTAGGGCACAAGTAGGGCGCAACTAGGATGCAAGTAGAGTGCAACTAAAGCGCAACTAGGGCGCAACTAGGGCATAGCTAGTACCCAACTGAGGTGCAACTAGGATGCAACTAGGGCGCAACTAGGATGTAAGTGGGGCACAACTAGGACGCAAGAAGGGCGCAAGTATGGCGCAACTAGGGTGCAACTAGAACACAACTAGGGCGCAAGTTGGAAGCAAGTAGGGCGTAACTAGGACGTAACTAGGGCACAACTAGGGCGGAACTAGGGTACAACTAGGGCGCAAGTAGGGCACAACTAGGGCGCAACTAGGGCGTAGCTAGTGTCCAACTGAGGCGCAACTAGAGCATAACTAGGGCGCAAGTCGGGTACAACTAGGGTGCAAGTAGGGCGTAACTAGGGCACAAGTAGGGTGCAACTAGGGTGCAACTAGGGTGCAACTAGGGCGCAACTAGGGTACAACTAGGGCGCAAGTACGGCGCAACTAGGGCACTCCTAGGGCTCAACCAGGGCGTAACTAGGACGCAACTAGGGCATGATTACGGTGCAACTAGGGTGCAAGTAGGGTGTAACTAGGGCGGAACTAGGGCACAACTCGGGCGTATCTTGGGCGCAACTAGGACATAGCTAGTGTCCAACCTATGTGCAACTAGGGCACAACTAGGGTGTAACTGTTGGAATGATGCTCCTCACCATGGCAGGAGTGACTCCAAAAAGGAACACCAAAAAGACAAGCCTTAGTGGCTTAGTGGTTAATGGTTTCCACCTCTAGAGGCAGGGGCCCGGGTTCAAGTCCCACAAGATGAAATTCTGCCCTGCCTCAAGGGAGGTGGAAAATAGATGCCAGGAAGCTAGCTCAACCTCTAGAGTTCCTCTTTAAGATTCTAGAAGGCCAGGTGAGGGTCCAGGAAGGTGGCACACCTTCTAGAAGGGGTGACTTGTCCTACAAGGCATCTAGAGGTGTCTTGGTCTTCTGGACACCTTCCCTCCTACTAGAAGCAAGCTGAGGAATCTAGGAAGGGGCAGAAGCTTCTAGAGGAGGGAAGGGATGCCTTCCTAGGTGGGAAAAGGACAGCCTACCAAGGAGCACTCTAGAAGCCATAGAATCTGCTAGGAAGCTCCAAATCTGGCATGCTTTGGTGTTCTGGAAAGCTTAGATCAGTGGCTATAAAATGCCACTGCTTGTGAGCCTTGATCAAGTGTTAATTCCCATCCAATTGAGGCCAAAACTATTGCCTCACTCTCTGACCAGATTTTGCCATCCTTGGAACCAGTTGCCTCCACAGTTTCAGTCTCTCCAAAAACAGTTGGTGGTGTGAANTGGCCACAGGTTGGGAGGTCGACTCTCAGTTGCAAGCTATGATCCTCCTTCTGGCCTTGCCGGACAGTTGGAGTCCCATGATCACAGTCCTTGGTGGCTGGCCTTCCGACGAGCTGAAGTACCCGAAGGTTGCTGAGTACGTGCGCAATGAGTGGATGCGACGTGGCGGTCGAGAGAATGCAGCGGCATCAAGTTCAGCTTACACGGTTCATCCTCAAAGTGGAGGCCGAGGCGACAAGTGGAAGGGTGCCAAACAGGGCACCAAGAAGGGTGACAAGAAGGGGGAGTGCTTCAACTGTGGCAAGGAGGGCCACTACGAGCGCAACTGTCCCAAGAAGAAAACAGATCGGTCGCAGCGGGGCGGGAAGAAAGATGAGCACGCCCTTATGGTGTACAACTCCACCAACTTGAAGGATCCGAGAGTTTTCGTCATTGACTCCGGATCAGGCCGCCACACGCAATGCAACAGGGCGGCATTTGTCACCTACGGCGCCTCGGAGAGACGCATGACGGTGGCCAATGGAAAAACAGAGGTGGCCGCCGGTGAGGGTAACGTCCGCATTGAGTCAATTGTGGATGGAAAACCTGTCACGAGCACAATCTACAATGTACTGCATATGCTTAACTTTGGGGCAAACCTGCTCTCCGTCAGCCGCCTCACCGACAAGGGACTTGAGGTGCTCTTCACAAAGAAGGAGGCCGTCATCCGCAAAGAGGGCAAAGGTGAGGTGATTGCGCGTGCCAAGAGGGAGGAGGACTTGTACCTGCTACGCGCGAAGATCCTCAGCAGCCGGGTGGGGTCCAACGCCGCCAATCTTGCAACGAAGGACGAAGGAGACCTGGACCTATGGCACCGCCGACTCTGCCACATTTCTCCATCAACAGTGAAGGAGATGGCTAAGAGGGAAGTGGTGCGGGGTCTCCAAATCNGTCGCCAAGGGGACGCGTGCATCGGCAAAACTGGCCGTGGTACACACAGATGTGTGTGGACCGCTTGAGAGCTCCATCGGCGGAGCTCGCTACTTCCTCACCTTCATTGATGACCACAACCGGAAACTCTACCTCTACCCAATGAAGCGGAAGAGTGAGGTCCTTGCGTGCATGCAAGAGTTTGTGGCTGATGTGGAGCGGCAAACAAAGATAAAGGTGAAGGCGTTCCGGAGTGACAACGGCGGTGAATATGCGGGGTGCCTTGGGTGGATGAAGAGTAAGGGGATTGAGTGGCAGAAAACAACTCCATACTCCCCACAACAGAATGGCGTCGCAGAGAGAGCGAATCGCACAATCCTTAACATGGTGCGATCCATGTTGAGCGACGCCGGCCTTACACAATGGTATTGGGCGGAGGCGGCAAGGACAGGAGCGTACATCATGAATCTCATGCCAACCAAGCCGCTGAAGGACAAGGAGAGCAATGCGTGGAAGACGCCACAAGAAGTGTGGAGCGGGAGGAAGCCGGCAGTGGGTCATCTCCGCACGTTTGGTTGTGTTGCACATGCAATGGTGCAGGCACGTGAGGGACGGAGCAAGNTGGACCCGCGTACCCGCCGGTGTATTTTCCTTGGATATGAGAGCGGAAGCAAGGCGTATCGGCTCTTTGACCCAAGGAGGCAGCAGATTGTGCGGAGTCGCGACGTCACGTTCGACGAGAAAAGCCGTTGGACAGACAAGGAGGCAGGTCTCTCCAAGAGGGGGGAGTGGATGCCACTCCTTGAGGGGGAGACGCCGGAGGACGTGAATGAGGGTGACGTCCTCGCAGCAGCACCAGCCAGAGATGATCGCCCGAGGGATGGGCAAATGGCACAATTTGTTCCGGCCAGTTCGGATGAGGAATCCAAAGCACCGGAGATGGACGTGGAGGCGGGGAGTCGACCGATGTCTCCAAGGTCTCCAAGAGAGGGGGAGCAGGCGCTAGGAGAAGATGGCGCTGAAAGGGGACAGCAACAACAACAACCGCCTCAAGAGCCCCGCACGAGCAGCCGTGTGCGAAGAAGGACAAAAAGATATGATGCCGACAAGGGCATTTGGACTGGGTTCGCGCAAGAGGAGCCTCAAGGAGGCACTGCACCAGAAGGATGGGGCTGAGTGGGAGGGAGCAACAAAATGTAAGCTCGCCTCCCATGAGGAGAAAGGCTCCTCCGTTGCAGGTTGAGTATGGACGACTGCCATGGGTGATGCGCAAGGGGGAGATTGTTGGAATGATGCTCCTCACCATGGCAGGAGTGACTCCAAAAAGGAACACCAAAAAGACAAGCCTTAGTGGCTTAGTGGTTAATGGTNTGGGAAAAGGACAGCCTACCAAGGAGCACTCTAGAAGCCATAGAATCTGCTAGGAAGCTCCAAATCTGGCATGCTTTGGTGTTCTGGAAAGCTTAGATCAGTGGCTATAAAATGCCACTGCTTGTGAGCCTTGATAAAAGAGTTAATTCCCATCCAATTGAGGCCAAAACTATTGCCTCACTCTCTGACCAGATTTTGCCATCCTTGGAACCAGTTGCCTCCACAGTTTCAGTCTCTCCAAAAACAGTTGGTGGTGTGAACCAGCCACTGCTAGGGACCCTCCAGGGTGCACACTCACCCTCAGGCCAACAGTAACTAGGGCGCAACTAGGACGTAGCTAGTATCCAACTGAGGCGCAACTAGGGCACAACTAGGGCACAACTAGGGTGTTAGTAGGGTGGGTGGGTTGAAGCCCACACAACAGTTGCCTTGCCTATGACGAAGGTTGTCCGACACGATTGGTGTCTTAATGCGGCCTTGAGGATTGAAGCATGTTCCTTCAATGTATCGTACTGGCTTGGACTTTTGCTCAGAAGAAAAACATTTTTTTCGCCCAAGTGTGCCCAAATTGCTTTCCACCGTATGGGAGGAACACCTTTGAAATACGACTTGGACAAAGGTACAACGTCTGTTGTGTTTTGGTTCAATGCCTTCTCGAAATTCCGGCTTACTGACGCGTTCACTACCATGAAAGTGGTCACCACGCCCATAGAGGTGCAAGGTTATGTTGTTTTGGCTTGACCAACTCAGCAACATCATGACAGTTGCTCGCAGATGTCCACGTTTGGTGGCGTGAGCCTCGTCATTCGGACTGAAAAGCTGGGACTCGATGATGTACACCCTCAAGGGCGTAAACGATGGGTGGCAGTCAATCCTCCTCCTCATTTTGTGAATGGGGATGAAAGACCATGCCCAAAATTGAAGACGGCCTGTTCTGGGTTGAAAACTAGTACCACTAAACTCCAATTGAGAATTTGAGCGACAGTTAGAGTCAATACGTTATCTTCTCAACTGCTCCCGGTTTCCATCCATTACCGTCAACATCTACACGAAATTGTAAACAGGTTACAACAGGTTGGACTCCAAAGTTTTGTTTTGACCTGGCTCCCTTAATTTAAAGGGTTCGGTCACCATACACCCAGTTTTCGGAACTATATAGCTCATTCACCCGTCGTCGGTCGAAAAATAACGCAGGTATCAATGGACCGCCGAAAATAACGCTGGTATCAACGCCGAGCGAGAAAGCAACGAGCTGCCCATGCGGTTAAAAAAATTACTCATATGGGAATGGAGATAAATTAATAGCTCCGTAGCCCACGCACTATTCGCTCAGTCTTGAATAGTAATGGAGCGGAACCTCTTTATTTAAGCGCAGGTCCATCACCAAACCTCCGGCGGTGGTCCGGCAGACGGAGGTCATTGGAAAAATATTGTGCACAAACCTTGCTTTGTCGGGCCTAGGTTCGACGCATTTCGCTGTACGTTTGTGCAACAGTTGCAAAAGAACTCTGCGTGCGTGGAGGCATAGGACACGTGTCATCGCACATCTTTTTGACGAATGACATCGCGCCACCACAGCCAACTGACGACATCGTCGTCAGCGTGGATGACTAGGCAGTACGCCAACCGCCACCTTTTTAGCGACAACGACCACTTTGGATGTGACTTACTGGAAAGGATACGAAAGGCCAACTGTAGCTCGAACCGAGCTCATAAAGGGAGTTCATAACGTTACTCTACAGTGAATTGGTAAGTTGTCGTTCACGACGTTGTATTCAATCGCAGGCTATGGCGTCCTCGCATCACTTGTCGCTGAAGGGGCGTCCGTTGCCCCCGCTCCAGATGTGGGCGGGTGTTGTCAAGGATACTAGCCACATGGACCTGTACGATGCGTGGATCGGGTGGCTTAACATCAAGCACATGTGGGACTCCAAGGGACTCGGCCCATGTCCAGCAGACCCATACACCATGTGCTGGCTCATGGGTGTCAAACCACCGCATCGCCGTTTTGCATGGTGCCCGAGTCACTGGCAGCCGTGGGTCCATCCAGACCCACTCTGGTGTGCGAGATTGTAGACGGAAACTTTTGACAGGGCAAGGAGTGTTGTAGACGCGTTCAAGTGATCCATTCGATATGTGCGGCATCATGGGTGTGAAGTGGCCACATTGCCGTCCTATCTGGTGCCCACCACACTTGCAGCCATGGGTACATCCGGATCCTTTTTGGTGCGCCACACTCTGATCGCGGACCGTGGTGTAGGATTGGATACACGTGAAATTCTGACAACACGTTTTACATACAATGTACCGGGTATTGTAGTAATGTTCTCATCCTTTTTAAATCTGACATGTCCGCTATCTTACAGATGAATGCAATGTGCCCTCCATGGTGACATACACGAAGAAGTGGGTTATGTGGCACTTTCACTTTTGGAAGGTCGCGATTGCGCCTGCGTGGAAAACGTACTGTAACTTGTGCACGTAAGGGTGTGGTAAATCACACTATGAAGACATGTGCTGCACAAGGCAATGTATGGCTTCATTTCAATACCTTGGAGCACATGTGCATGTTTTCCAACGTCAAGGAGCTTCAGGGTTCCTATGTGGTGCCCAGCACACTGGCAGCCATGGGTACATCCGGATCCTGTATGGTGTGCCTGACTCTGACCGCGGACTGTGGTGTAGGATAGGGTACATGTCAAATTTTGACAACACGTTTTACATCCAAATTACCTGGTATTCTTCTTATGTTATGATCGAATTTAAATCTGACATGTCAGGTATCTTATACATGAATGCAATGTGCCCTCCATGGTGACATACACTAACAACTAGGTAATGCAGCACTCTGACATTTGGAAGGTTGCTATTGCGCCTGCGTGGAAAACGTACTCTAACTTGTGCACGTAAGGGTGTTGTACATCACAGTATGAAGACATCTGCTGCACAAGGCAATGTATGGCTTCATTTCAATACCTTGGAGCACATGTGCATGTTTTCGAACGTGAAGGGCCTTCTCACATGCAGAAATCCATGTCGTCCACCGTTGAATATGTGAATGAAGCAGACGTTTGGTTCACTGTTGCAACATCACTACATTCAACCACCCTGTGGTCACTGGAACGGACCTGGTTTGCCGTTCACAATCCACTGTTGGACTTGTGGGGGTAGTGTATGGATCCATCCAATAATGTCGCACATGGGGCACAAGGGCATAGGCCTGGCCGAAGCCTGTGCAGGAACCGGATGAATGACCGTGCCTTCTTCAAGTTCGTCTTCAGCATCATAGAACACTTCTTCGGGAGTGAACTCTGATGGAACACCCATATGAAATGGTTCTGGGCAGGTGCTATAGTACACATGGACCTGTAGACGCCTCCATTCCGTGTCCAACCTCGACAGCAAGTAACAAGTACTAGCTCCACAAAGAAAAGAAGTCAGAAGAGGTACTGCTCCCGGGAATACCGTGCAATCCATGTTGAAACAAGGACAATGAAAGAGAGTTATACAAATGACT